>VMDR010002352.1:0-94087 GCA_007922815.1 Macrotus californicus
GAATAGTATTTTTCATTAACTCACTGCTGAAAGATGCGGGACTTAGGGTTATGGTTCTTTATAAGGTTGTTAAAGCTCAGCTAATGAAATTTCCCATGTGATCTGTCAGCCTCCCAGCTGGGAAGACATCCTACTGATGACATTAGTTATGGAACAGCTTAGAAGCCATTTTTATTCAGAAGTCAATAGAATCCATTTAGAAGATCAAAACTGGGGAGTTAGCATTTATTAAATATTTGTTGTTATATTTCTTGGACACAAGTACAACATTTTAAGTGATAAAACTATAGAGAAAAACTTTCATGCCCCAAGGTCATATGATTCAGAAGAGGTCCTGGCAGGAACTGAAAGGTACACAGCCAGCGCAACTTATGATCCTGCCTGTAACACCCTGCAGCACCCTTCCAGCCAGGTTGTCCCACGAGGCCACAGAGACTTAGGCACAGCAGAGACATTGCCAGGGTACCAGGTGGCCACTGTGACTTCAACCTAGGAGCATGCAGCACTCAGGTACACCCTCCCCCCTACCCCACCCCATCCCATTTGATTTGGGAAGGTGCCCATTAGAGTTCTGCTTGCTTAGGTGCAATGTACGGGGTTCTTCAGAGCCGTCTGTTGCAGTTGTAGCCAACCATAGCAGTCTCAGACTACTCTCCCTCCCTATTTTGCATGACATAAAACTGCACTAGTCAGTGCAGAGGATAATACAGTTCCTGAGCCAGTTGCAGCTTGGATTAGGAACCATGCTGCCTTTCTTCCATGACTTATTTGCTTGTGTCTGTCTGTACCGGACCCTGTGGATGGCCCTTTTGTCTCTTCCTTGTGTCAATCTATTCAGGGCTTCACTCTCCCTTTCATGGCCCATATGACTTTGGGAAAGAGATCTTAGACTCCTTAAGGGGCTTTTGTGAAGAAGAGAGAACACACACACACCACACCCCCCCCTCCCCCCACCTGCTAGTCCACCTTGGGTCCCCATCTCTAGAGGTTGTAATCTAATTGATTGGGAGTGGGGCCCAGGCACCAGGGTTGTCACACTTTTTCAGGTGACTTATGTGTAAAACGGTTGAGGCAGTCTTGGCAGTCCTTCATTGTGCCAGTCACTGGTTTCGGCGTCAAGGCTTCTGCCAGTCAGTGCATGGCATCCTTCTGCCCTCAGTCACTGGTCTGGAGGTAGGAATGCAAGCTAAGTTGGTCCACCCAAACTCCAAGGATGGTAGAGAGCTTCTCCCTCACTGGATGTGAAACGAGGAAGTGTGTAGCCCAGAGTCCTAGTTGCATGTCACCATGAGTGAGTCAGCTTCACAGGTGAGAATGTGGAGGACAGAAGAGAGAGAACACACCAAGTTCTATGCTGACAAAAGCTACTGAATGCAGCCCTGTTTCTGAACTTGAAATGAGTAATAAATGTCGTTACTGCTGAAGCCACTTTGACCTGGAGTTTTATACTCTTCGTTGAAGTATTCCAGGTCACTGTTTCTGTAGTAGATACAACAAAATCTCCTAAATTAGTTGCCAGTTTCTTGATGAAGGGATATAAAGAGGGTAAATAATTGGAGGTAACATTTGCATTTGCTTGAAAACTATCCTGCCAGCATCAACTTACCTGATTTGCTCTTTTATTTTTTAAAGTATATTTTATTGATTATGCTATTACAGTTGTCCCAGTTTTTTCCCCTTTGCCCCTCTCCTCCTGATACCCCCTTCCCTCCAGTAATCCCCCCCTTAGTTCATGTCCTTGGGTCGTGCATATAAGCTCTTTGGTCCATTTCCTATATTTTTCTTAACATCCCCCTGTCTATTTTGTACCTACCATTTATACTTCTTAATCCCTGTACCCTTTCCCCCATTCTCTCCATTACCCCTCCCTCCTGATAACCCTCCATGTGATCTCCATTTCTGTGATTCTGTTCCTGTTCTAGTTGTTTGTTTAGTTTGTTTTTGTTTTTGTCTTTTTAGATTGTTGTTGATAGTTTGTTATTTTAATGTTCATAGTTTTTATCTTTTTCCTAAATAAATCCCTTTAACATTTCATATAATAAGGGCTTGGTGATGATGAACTCCTTTAACTTGACCTTCTCTGGGAAGCACTTTATCTGCCCTTCCATTCTAAATGATAGCTTTGCTGGATAGAGTAATTTTGGATGTAGGTCCTTGCCTTTCATGACTTGGAGTACTTCTTTCCAGCCCCTTTCTTGCCTGTAAGGTTTCTTTTGAGAAATCAGCTGACAGTCTGATGGGCACTCCTTTATAGGTTACTGTCTCCTTTTCTGTTGCTGCTTTTAAGATTCTCTCTTTATCTTTCCTCTTGGGTAGTGTAATTATGATGTGCCTTGGTGTGTTCCTCCTTGGGTCCAACTTCTTTAGGACTCTCTGAGCTTCCTGGACTCCCTGGAAGTCTATTTCCTTTGCCAAAGTAGGGAAGTTCTCCTTCATTATTTTTTCAAATAAGTTTTCCATTTCTTGCTCTTCCTTTTCTCCTTCTGGCACCCCTATGATTTGGATATTGGAACGTTTAAGGACATCCTGGAGGTTCCTAAGCCTGTCCTCATTTTTTTGAATTCTTGTTTCTTCATTGTGTTGTACTTTTAATGTTTCCTTCTTTCTTCTGGACCACACCATTGATTTGAGTCTCGTTTTTCTTCCCATCCCTGTTGGTTCATTGTACATTTTCCTTCATTTCCCTTATTGTCGCCTTCATTTGTTCATCTAATTTGTGACCAAATTCCACCAAGTCTGTGAGCATCCTGATTACCAGTGTTTGAACTGTGCATCTGATAGGTTGGCTATCTTTTTGTCGCTTAGTTGTATTTTTTTTCTGGAGCTTTGATCTGTTCTTTCATTTGGGCCATTTTTGTTGTCTTGGCACACCTGTTACGTAGTAAGGGGTGGAGCCTTAGGTGTTCACCAGGGCGGGGCAACCCACGCAGCTGCATAGTGATGCTGTTTGTGGGGGAGGGGACTGAGAGGGAACAACGGCGCTTGCTCCACTCTCTGCAGGTTTTCAGTGTCTTTCTGTGTGACCCACAGTGTAATTGGGCCCCTGCCGTGCTGATTCTGGTGCTGATTCCTGGGTGGGTGGGCGGGCTTGTGTACGCTCTAGGACCCTGTGGGTCTCTCCAACGGGCTCTCCTGTGAGTCTGGGAGTTTCTCCCGCTGCCGCCACCTCCGCACCCCCAGGAGTTTTCAATCAGAGGCTTTGAGGCTTTATTTCCCCGAGCTAGAACTCTGGGTTGTGGAGTCTGTCGCTCTCCCTAGTTGTTCCTCCCGGTTTATCCGCACAAGGGAGTGGGACTCCCGGTCCGCAGTTGCCAACTCTCCCAGTCGCCACGCCCTTCCCCAGTCCGCCAGCCGCCACCCCACGTGAGACCTCTCTGGCCTGTCTTGCCCCTCCTGCTGGTCTGGATGTAAGTTTCTCCTTTAGTTCCTTGGTTGTCGGACTTCCATACAGTTCGACTTTCTGTCAGTTCTGGTTGTTTTTTGTTTTAAAATTTGTTGTTGTCCTTCTTTTGGTTGTACGAGGAGGCACAGTGTGTCTACCTATGCCTCCATCTTGGCCGGAAGTCCCCTTTTTCTGGAGTTTTGATCTGTTCTTTAATTTGGGCCATATTTCTTTGTCTCCTCAATTTGGCAGTCTCCTTGTGTTTGTTTCTATGTATTAGGTAGAGCTGCTTTGACTCCGTCTTGGCACACCAGTTACATTGTAAGGGGTGGAGCCTTAGTTATTCTCCAGGGTGGGCAACCCGCTTCACTGCTCTGTGGCGCTGTATGTGGGGAAGCGGTCGGAGAGGGAACAATGCTGCTTGCTTGGCTCTCACCCGTTTCTAGTCACTTCCCCCACTTCCCATATGTGACTGGCACCCTTCTAGCTGCTGCCCTGGTGCTGAATCCCAGAGTGAGTGGGTTTGTGTACATTCTTGGGCTGTGGGGTCCTTTAAATGGACTCTCCTGAGAGACTGGCAGTTTCTTCTGCCACCCCAACCCCCACTAGTTTTTACAGCCAGAAGTTATGAGGCTTTATTTTCCAGATGATGGAACCCTGGGCTGAGCAGTCTGGCCTGGGGTTGGGATGACTCACTCCCCAGGTATCCCTCCTGTTGTTAGTTGTTTATCCACCGTAGGCAAATGTGAGACCACCCATTCTGCCGGCCACCATGGCTGCTGCCTCACCACTGCCACCATACCATGTCCTCTCTGCCCTGGTTCCCCATCTCTACCCGTCCTACTCATCTGGATGAATATGGCTTCTCTAAATCCTTAGTTATTGGACTTCCATACAGTTAGATTTTCTGGCAGTTCTGGACGTATTTTATTTTGAGATTAGTTGTGATCCTTTGTATTGTTGCGTGAGGAGGCGAAGCGTGTCTACCTATGCCTCCATCTTGGCCAGAAGTCCTGATTTGCTCTTCTTGACAAAACATGAAGTTACAAAGTGCAAATTGAAAGCTAACAGAACCCTCTGCCTGTGGTTGAGACATGGAGGTGGCAGAGGAGGGGTGCAATCCTGCTTGTTAGTTGTTGGTCTTGAGCAAGTTTGTCAACTTGCTCCCACTCATCATCTGTAAGATGGTGTCAGTGACATCCGCTGCAGAGCAGTTACAAGAATTCACTTAGCCCATCGAACCAGAGCCCCTAGCACAGTGCCTGGGCACAGGGCTAGGTGAACCCCATGAAATTGCCAGGATTTGTCCGCTTTTGACCGATAAAGATGACAACTTCACATGGTTTAGCTGAACAATTTCTCTAATAATGGTAGCTGTTGATATCAATAATAAGTAAAAACTGGGTACTGAAGATGTGATCAGGATAATTAAAAGCATTATTTTGTCTTCAAATAATGTTCAGTGAAGGTTTTTTTAAACAGAGTTAGCCATGTTTCACTTAGTTTGCATGATTTAAAACCTCAGCCAAGCATAATTACACGTATAATTTTTAAGATTGCGCACAGAGTGCTTAATTCTTAGGAGTACAGATAATAACGATGTCATTCTTTACAAGGTTTCACATCACTAAGGCAAGCCTCTCATCCATGAGGTATGCTAGTAGGACGTTGCCTTCAACATTACATTTTGTGGGGTAGACATCACTGGCTTCTTTGCAGCTGGGATTAGGAAGTACCCTACCTTTCTTCCATGACTTATTTGCTCGTGTCTGTCTATTTTGGACACTATGAATGGTCCCTTTGTCTCTTCCTTGTGTCTAACTATTTAGGGCTTCACTCCCCCTTTCATTGCCCATATGACTTTGGGAAAGAGATCTTAGACTCCATTGCTCCCAAGGTAAACACCCAATTTGTGGATTTTCTGGATGTCTTCAGAGCAGTAAGCAGTGTGTAGCAACTGACTAATAAGAGGTTGGTGGATGGTTTTTTGTCCAATTTAAGTGCTAAATAGAATCGTTGGTAGGTCTAAAGGACATGGTGAAGTGACTGATGATTCAGGTGGAAGGCTTGATGGTGGCAGTCTGCTAAGACGCCTGCTGGCTTGTGGTCTGGGCTTCTCTCTTTCAGGGCCCTGGAATGATCTTGATCATGAAAGGCAGCCTCAGGCCTCAGGATCATGAATGCATGCTTGCAGAAACTGAGACTTACAGAGCAAGAGGTTAATGGAGTAGTTGACCTGGGGTGGTCATTGTTGGTGCTGAGGGTGCTGTCACCCCCATCCAGAGCACCTTCTTCCTGTGTCACACAGTTGCCCCCAAAGCATGGGAAGGATGTGCAGAGCATGGAGATGGATGAGCCCAGGAACCTGGAGAGTCACCCCAGTCCCTTAGCACAGAGCTTGGCTCCAGTGACGGGCCCATGCTCCATGCAGTCCTCAGCAGCCTCCCCAGCACTGCTTCCATGTGACCTCATGCCATGCTCGAGCCTGGCCTGCTTCTCCATTTTCACATGATCTGCCTGCCCCACCGGGGTGCCCACCATTAGTCACATTGTCTGTACCCTGTAAGGGCGGCCACCGAGTCCTATTTCAGACTTACCTGTTCCATCGGCATTTATCAGATGAATATATGACCTAGCCTCTGGAGATTGCAACAGGGTCCACAGCTCTACTCCTATTTTCAGTTAGCTCCCTAATCCACACATTCTCAGTATGGGGTTTACCTTGTTTCACTCAGAGAAGGTGGTATTATTGACAAGTTCCTGGGGGAACCTTGTGTCCCCTGGACTGCACACTCTCCTGGGCCCCTGCACATGGGGCTCACCCCCCCCCACCCCCACATGCTGAAATGGACTGCATTTGTCCCATCTGTCACACTGGGAGTCACAGTGCTAGAAAGTGGGGGAGCAGAGATCAGACCCTGCCTTGCTCACCCATGCAGGGATGTGGCAGGTGACGTCTGGTGGGCATGTTTACTCTCACGTTCACTCACTCGTGGATTCACTCAGTCATGCCCTAAACATCGTGAGCACCTACTGCTTGCTGAGCACCACTGTTGGTGTAAGGTGGAGATGGCCGAGCCTCTCCATGTTCTCTCCATTGGGATGTAGGAAGGTAAAGTAGAGCTGGTGACATACAGAGTTCTCCTGTGAAGGGCGACAGCTGAGCTGAATGCCATCCGAGAGTCTGAGAGAGGAAAGATGAGCAAAACCCAGAGACCGAGGATTGGGGAGGCTGTTAGATTTCATGTCAGGGTGCCCCAGATCCCTTGCGAAAAGCAGAGTCAGTTGCACTGTGGAGACAGGAGCCAGGCCCAAGAAAGGCTAGGGCTGGAGGATGGAGGGAGGGACAGAGACGGGGCTGTTGGTAAGGGGAGGGTGTCTGTGAGTTTTAAGGCGGAGGAGCCTACACAGCGTCAGCGAGTGCCAGAGGCTGTGGGCAGATCTCCTGGGTCCCTAGGGCCTACAGTTGTGTCTGGGGGACCTCTTAAGGGCCCCTGGGTCATTTGCAATGAAGAGAATGCTTCTGCATCTTTATGTTTTGAAAATATGTGAATCATATCATTCATGACTAATACAGTATGTAACATAATGTAGTATATAAAATGTTTCTAGCCCAGACTGGTTAGCTCAGTTGGCTGGGCTTCATCCTGCAAAATGAAAGGGCACCGGTTCGATTCCCAGTCAGGGACGTGCCTGGGTTGCAGGTTTGGTCCCTGGTCGGGGTGTGTGTGAGAGGCAACCAATTGACACTTCTCTCACATCGATATTTCTCTCCCTCTCTTTCTCCCTCCCTCTTTCTCTCTCTAAGAACACATAAATGAAATCTTTTAAAGAAAAAATAAAAAAAATGTTTCTAACTTGTGGAGAATTGTGATACCATTCATTTATTTGACTTTGTGTCATCACCTTACTCTTCAATATGTTGTGTGGCACATGTTCCAATTCAAGTTGACTTATTTAATTTCCAAATAGTGTAGTTGGAGATTTTCCAGATAACTTTCTGACACTGCCTAATTTATTTATTTATTTATTTATTTATTTTTCAGTCCAATTTCAAATTTTATTCTAAATAATTCCTGAGAGAATGCATATTTTGATGAATTCATATTCAGTGATATGCTGGTCCATATCTCACTTTTGCAAAGTCTCCATAATATCTGCCGTTCACATTGTAGGTATGTTTGCTTTCCATCATGACGTAGCATCATTGGGTTCCGTTCAGTGTGATCTCGTAACAAAAGCCATGTCTTTGTAGTACAGGCCTGTTATCTTAACAGGTATTTTTCTTGCAGAAGCAGTTTTGATAATCACAGTCATCATTTTTCATTGCTTCATTGATAATCCGGAGTCATTGTACTGGAGTTGTGCCCTTGGGCACTTTGATAACCATCTCTGAAGATGGCCCCAAATCGTTCTTGCCTCCTGGTCTCCATCCCTTGTGCGGTCCTCTCGCACATAGTGTCAGGATTAGCCTTAGCTTTAATCTGTGTCTACATTTGTTTCCAGTAAGTCATCTTCTGTTTTCTGAATGCCTCACGGCCTTCAAACCTGTGGAACACCCCAGGGATAGAAGGGATTCGGGGTATCAGAGGTTCTGTGTAGATTTCTCCAGGATTACAGGCTCGTAGTGGTGTGACAACTTCATTAACTTGAAGAATTCCAAATGTGGACTTTAGACGCACAGTTCTGCCTTCCCCCTCTGCCCAGTCTGGGGCACCGTGTCTCAGGAAAAGAAAAGAAGTCCGTCACTCAGGCAGCCCGGCACCGTCAACTGTATTGCCGCAGTAATTTCCAGTTAATCCAAAACCATGTGGCACCTTCTCGTGGCCCACCAGCAAGAGTCGTTTCACCCCTTTCCTTCCTGCAGCGTCTCTCCTGCCTTCTTCCAAACTGCTGAGAGCGCTCTGCATGGCTGCTACATCTTGCCTTCTGGCTTCCTAAGCTGTGTGGAAAAGGGAGCCCCAAAGCCACATGGACCCCAACCTTCCTTCTTTTCTCTCTCATGCAGGCCCTGTAACCAGGGAGAGTTGGCTCCCGTTTCTAACCTGGGTGGAAGTCACTCCCATCTCCCTGGCTCAGAGCTTGATACTGCCTAATTTAATTCCGCCGTGGTCAGAGAACATACTGTGTATGATTCCAATGCTTTTAAACTTACTGAGACTACATGTTTTATAGCCCAGAATGCAGGCCCTCTCAGATGCTCTGCACGCACTAGAGAAGAATGTGTATCTGCTGTCATGGGTGGTGTGTTCTGTAAACGTCATACTTCCACGTCGGCTGACAATGTGTCCTGCCGGATGTTCTGTCTGCCTGTCCTGTCGGTTTTCAAGAGGGATGGCCGGATCTTTGACCGCCTTTGTGGGTTTGTTTATTTTTCCCTTTAGTTTCGGCAGTTTTCACCTCATTGGTTTTGAAGCTGTATTATTAAGTACATATACATCTAGGATTGTTCCGTCCTCTTAATGAATCGATTCCCTTGTCATTACAAAATGTCCTTTCTTATCCCTGGTCATTATCCTTCCCCTGAATTCTACTTTGCCTGAGGTCAGGATAGCCACTGCAGCTTTCTTTTGATTAGTATTAATGTGTCTGTGTATAAAATTTTAAATATATCTTCAGTCTTTTACCCTATGTCTTTATACTTAAATGTAGCTTTCTTGCAGACAACGTATCATTGTTGGGCCTTGTATTTTCAAAATTAATCTGACAATCTACTTTTTAATTGTAGTATTTAAATCATTTACAGTTAATGTGATTATTGTGTGTGTTTAAATGTCATCTTGCTATTTGTTTCCTACTTGTTCTATACTGTGTTTTTTTTCTCTTCAGTGTCTGCTTTCTTTTGGATTAATTTAATATTATTTTTTAATTCTGTTTTATCTCCATCATTGGCTAACTAGCTATATCGTTTCGTTATTTTTTTAAATTTTTCTTTTAGTGGTTACTCTGGGGTATGAAAGGTACATGTTTAACTTATTCTAGTCCACTTCTGAAATGCAGCACATCGCTCCCGTAGTGGGAGATATGCACAGCCTTGATGCCTTTCCCTCTCCAGCCCTTTCCTTGTCGTGCATGTGTGGGACACCTCAAAACCCAGTTTTATTACTTTTGTTTTAAACAGCTACCTTTTAAGAGATCAAAAAGATATGAGAGGAACATCCGTGTATTCACCATTCCTGCAGCTCTGCATTCTCTGTGCAGACTCCAGTCTCCCTGCGCCCTGGTCCTTCTGCCCAAGGGCTCCCAGCATTCCCTGAGGGGCAGGTCTCTCTGTCTCGCAGAGCACCCCTTGCCTTTCTTTCTGGAGGCTGCTTGTGTTGGGCGCTGGATTCACGGTTGGCAGGGTTTTCTCTCTCACTGCTGCGAAGGTGCTGCTCCACCGTCCTCTGGCAGACGTGGTTTCTGATGAGTCTGTTGCCATTTGTGTCTTTGTTCTTCCCTCTCTAATGTGTTTTTCCTCTTATAGCTTTAAGAGTTTCTCTTTATCACTGGCTCTCGGCTGTTGGAGTATGATGTGCCTTGGTGTAGTTTTATCTTCTTGGATCTGTGGGTGTACAAGTTTACTTTAAATTTGGTTATTTTCAGCTGCTACTTCTTCAAGATTTGTTTATATTTTCTCCCCCTCTTCTTCTAGGACTCCAGTGACATGCTTGATACTCTCCTGCAGGTCACTGGTGCTTTTGAGTTTGTTTTCTTTTTCTTTCAGTCTTTTTCCATCTTTACGTGAGGGCAGAGTCCAGTGAAGAAAGTACACGTAGTGTGTGGAAATTTGGTAGTTACACGGTTTCCTCGGGGGTTGGCCATCCTCCCCCTCAGATAGCACTGAGGGACAGGCCGCGTGCACTCATCGCCTTCCCCCCTGGCCCTCCTCCCCCCGCTGACAGTGTGTCAGCACAGTCAGTAAAAACATGCTTGCTGGCACAGACTCTGCCATTTAAAGTTTACTGCCCACAGACTGAACTTTCTGGAAAACCAAACCCAAAGATAATTCTTGGAAAGATCCTTTAGAAAAGATGCCTACATTCCATCAGGCTGCAGGTACGTGATGCTCCTCATGGCTGAAGGAGGCATAACAGCCAGAGCCCCAGGGCTGGTAGAGTGCCAGCTTCCACGTGCCACCCAAGGTGCTCTGGGAGACTCTCTGGGACGGGTGAACTCCAGTCTGCTGAGGAGGAAGGCGACCTCAGTGACCAGGAACACTGTACTTGGTCAAGGCCAGTCTGCCAATAGTACTGTGTTTGGTGTTCGTACCCTGGCCCCCCACCTGAGCTTGTGCATTTTCTCCTGGGCCATGCTGAATTTGTAAATCAAACCTGCATTTAACTTGAAGTGTAAGAGTTACATGTTGCCTCCATTTAACAAATGATAGATACACTGTCCTGAGGAGTCTGTGTTTGCCGGTGGGATTTCTGTTACGGGTACTGACATCTGCTTATTTTAATGTGTTTTGACATGTGTTGAAGTGGGACTAATTTGGTTGTGATTCAGGCTCTGCATATACATCAGAGCTGACCCATCTGCCATGCGAGTGTATTTTAGAAAAGGAGCAAATTCCTCGTTGGGATAAGTAACACCTTTTCCACTTCCCTCTGTGTGTGATCTGTTGTCTAAAGTATCGTGTTGAAAAGTTGAGAAGTGATTTTGGAAGGAGGCAAGTGAGGAATCTGTTGCTAGAGTGTAATTCAGAAACAGATGAGCTGATGCACGCCGCCAAGATGAGGGGGTTTTGATTTGTAATGGCTGAAGTAATAGCATCTCTTTGGATTTTTGGAAAGAAAAAATTAGAAACACAAAATAGACTACTGTAAAGTTTCACTAGTTCATCTCACAGTCATCTGGTGGTGAGAGGCATCATGTTCCCAGACCTTCAGAATCCAACGTGCAACCACTCTCTCGGGGCCTTTCCAGACATCCTGTCCCCAAACCTGATCATTCCTCTTCCAGAGCCCCGTGGCGAGTGTGACAAACAGACTCCTGTTTGCACTTTCTGATTTGTTGCTTGTTAATGTCCTGGAACTATTTTATTATAAAAAACATCCCTAACTAGAGACTGGAGACCAGATGTTTTATTTCTTCTGTTTCCCACTGCACACACTGCAGAGGCTTGGTCTCCCTTCCACAGCTGAGGGCTCCACCTGCCCTCGTGGCAGCGGTGGGAGGCTCTGCCTATCCTCCAGGTGGCTAGAGCCATGGGCAGGGTGTACTGTGGCTTGGAGTGCACTCAGGCAGCTCGTTTATTACAAGTATTCATTGAACTCCGAGTCCTGTCCCAGGAACTAGCGGTTCAGAAGTGAGCGAGACAAGAGTTTTTCCTTGTGGGCCTTACATTCAGGTGGAGAGACTTGACAATGAACAGGTAGAATAGCGTGTGTTGTAGAATACAAATAGGGATGGAGTGGCATGAGGGCTCAAGAGTGTCCACCCTTCGGGGTCTGCTCTGTAGGTATTTGACTGGAGACCTAACTGAGGCGAGGGACAAGCATGCAGAGATCTGTGAGCAGAGCATTACGGGCCAAGGACGGGCAGTGAGAGGGCCCAGCAGCAGCCATGGGCAGTGAGAATGTGGGAGTGAGGGAGGCCAGTGTGGCTGGAGAGGATACAGGCAGTGGCAGGAGAGGAGGCAGAGTTGGGCCTGGATCTCTTAGGACTGGTGCACAGCTGAGAATACTTGGGAGGGAACCTTGAGCAAGGCAGTCTCATCTACTGTTTCCTGAGCTCGTTCTGGCTGCTGTGGGTGGGGAGGCTGTGAGCAGTCTGAGGCTAGGAGGTTAGGTGAGAAGACTGGCAGCCTCACCAGGATGGTAGCAGTGATGATGATGGAAGTACACTTTAAGGGTGGGGCATGTGAGGGAGGAAGGTCCAGGGTGACACTTCGGTTTGGGGCTGGGTAGTTAAATCAGTGGTGGCACTGTTGGGAGTGCCGGGGACAAACAGTACGGGAATGGAGTTTAGTGTGGTTCGTGTGAAGTCTGAGACCCTGCTTCGAGTTCAGAGGGAGCCATGGAGAAGACACACTCAGAGAGGATGGGGCGCTGTGTCGGACTCGACAGAGCTCATGCCCTGGTGTCACCCTGTGGCAACAAGAGCACTGGAGGGGCCACTCACAGAAGGGTAACAAGACACTCAGCCGGGATTAAACAGCACCCACAAAAGGGTTTGTTCACTGTTACTGTACTACAGTGCTAAATTTGCTCAAACTGCAGTTTTCACATGCGGCTCCTGTGGCAGTATGAAACATCGTGAGTCTGATCTGTCTTCAGGCTTACGACTCAGCAGCTGTCTCCTTAGGGACACATCGGTTTTGGTTGGTTTGTGAACGTGGATTTTATTCTTATTACAATGGGATTTTTTTTCTTGATCCAGTGAATTTTTCCTCCTCCATTATAGAGAAGTGATTGTAGAAAAATCCTTTGTTGTTTCTCTCAGGAGTATCATGCCTTTTCATTTATGTGTTAGGGGTGGTGGGTTGCAGTAATAACCTGAGAGAAAATCAGGGACCATTGTAGGGACAGGAACAATTGCCACCTGGGAGATGATGCCATGATGGCTAAAGAGATTCATAATGAATATGACAAAGTAAGATTTTCTAAATACTTGCTTGTCACTGGGAACAAGTAGTATACATGACATGATTTGGGTTACTTAGATTTTAATTGAGGACACTCCGATGACTTTAGAGATATTTGTACATTATGGTTTAATGTTCAAAGCACTTATTTCTTTAACCTAAAGAAAAAAAAAGACCTGCAAGGAACAAAGGGAAAACAAGTAAATATCTTATTTCTTGGCTGGATGAGCTGCTGCAGTGATGTGTAGCTTATTTTGAAGGAATGTTGGGCATTATCTATTTCCAGAATTTGTCCAAGGTCAGACTTGAGTCTAATAGGCAGTCAGCTGGGGCCAACACACCCCAGGAGCAGAGGTATGAACAGCAGCCCTCCTGCCTGCCTGGGAAACCAGGCACACACTGCATACAGTGGGGCTCCCTGTGACACAGGTGCAGCATCAGACAGTCTGCAGAGACGCAAGCATCAGGAGTGTGCGCAGCACTGGATCTGGGTCCGCAAGGGTTACTGCCTTGCAGCCTGTGTTATAGGACTTGAAATCTGCAGAGAAGGTGTAGTAGTCAGGGTTCGCCAGAGAAATAGAACCAACAGGATCTGTCTGTCTGTCTGTCCATCCATACATGCATCTGTAGATCTAGATCTGAGAGGAGATACATTATAGGAAGACCAAGAATTCCCCTGATCTGCCTCTGTAAGCTGGAGATGCAGGAAGCCAGTGGTGTCATTCAGTCTCACTCCGAACTCCCAAGAAGCAGGAGGGATGATGTCTGGTGGCAGGAGAGACGACTTTGCACTCAAGCAGAGAGAGCAAATTTGCCCTTCCTCTGCTTCTGGCTCTGCTCAGGCCCCCGGGGATTTTGGTGATGCTGTCCACACTGTGAGGAGGACCTCTGCTCCGTCTGTGGTTTCACCTTCGCAGACGCACCCAGAAGTCATCTTTTTCCAGCTCTGTACTTAGTCCAGTTGACACATGAAATTAACCATCACAGAGAGCAAGACTTAAACACATTAGTCTGAGACAGTACAAAGTACTTGATGAGGTGATGGTACCTAGCATTTCTCGGTGTTGCTCTGTGCTGGGCCTTACCTGAGCACATTAGATGCAGTTAACTCCCATAATCCCTTCACCAGCCCTGTGAGGTCGCTACTAGTACCACCCAGAGATCAAGAGGCCAAGCGGTGACCTGAGCCAGGCAGCAGGGCTTCTGATAGAGCGAGGGAGGGGTCCAGGGAGGAGGGAAATCAGTATGGGCCTGAGCGGGTGGGCTGGGAGGACTGACCCGCATGCCAGGGGGACAGCAGGAGTCCGGCTGGCCGGGAGATGTGGGAAGGGCTTTTCTGGAATGACTTTGGCCAATTGTTACTTTTCTTTCTGTCCTCTCCCTGCCTTCTCCCCTTTCTTCCTCTTTTTCTTCCTTCTGTTAACAAAATAAATGTAATAAGTACACACACTTAGAGAAAATTATACAAAACATAACAGTGAGGCCGGGAGAATGATCACAAAGGAACACTCATTATTAGCACCACCTAGACCGAGAGACGGCGAGTTGCTAGCACCCTGGAAGTCTTTTGCACCCCCTGATCGCTGCTCGCTTCCTCCTCGTCCCCAGTTCTGAGCACTGTCTGAGGGGAGTCATGCTTCCGTGTTGGATTCTCATTCCCACTTTGTTTGTGAGGCTCCTCACATGCTGCCTGTCCCTGTAGACACGTTCATTGCTGTGCTGCAGGCTTTCTCAGTGCTGTGGACATTCAGGCAGTGTGATTCTCGGTGGGGGGCCATCACGTGTGCTGCAGGGCGTTGAGCAGCAGCCCTGGCCTCTACCCATTCATGCCCGTAGCACCCCCAGTTACAACAGCCAACACCCACCCACAGTTGAGACCGCTGTACAGGACTCCATTGTATGAACCTGACTGCTTACCATGCTGATCACACATTTGGATTGTTTCTGGATTTTGGCTTTTACAGATAACGCTGTTCCAAAATTCTGGTGCTGGCCTATGTAAACAACACATGTTTTCCTGTCGGGGGCACTGTTAGAAGTGGAAGTTCGGGATTGATGGAAGTGCATGTCTTCAACTCTAGCAGCTGGTGCTGGGCTCTTCCGCAGGTGGCTGTACCAGGCGTAAATTCTATCAGCAGCCTGGGAATGTTCTGGTCGCTTTGCATCCTCACCAGCACCTGCTGTGGGAGGCCTCCTTCCTCAGCCAATCCGCTGAGTGTTACCTCGTTGTGGCTTTGATGTGCATTTTCCTGATGAGTCCCTGTGTTTGCTTGGCCTGTCAGATACCCTTTTTTGTTGGGTTCTATTCCACTCCTACCTGTTTTTCTGTTAGGTTGTCTATTGTCTTAATAACTTTTACTTTCTGGAAACAGAATCTTTGTTGGTTTTGTAAAAGTTGCACATGTATTTTACCACTCCATGTCTTCCTTTATTTCCCTCAATGGTATCTTTTGATGAATCAGAAGTTCTCTGTCAACTAGAAGCCTCCTTTTTCTGCCTTTCAATATTTAGCTGCCCCATCTCCGTGATGTGTGTATGTAGTAGTGTAGGGATAGAGTTTGATTCTCTTTCCATGTGGATATGCACAGCCCAGCACCACTTATTGGCAGGATGGTCCTTTCCTCACGGCCCTCGGAGAAGCCTTTGTCCGTTGCTGGCCTTCTGCAGGAGCTTCCGGCTCTCCATTACCTCTCTGCCACCTCGTCTCTTACAGAGCAGCACAGGCACGTCCTCACTGATTTTTCTTCAGGAGTGCCTTTGCAGTCATTAGCTCTTTTCTATGTGATCTTTAGAATCTGTATATAAAACTCCACAAAGGAAACTGTTCTGATTTTGATTGAAATAGCATCGAATCTGTAGATCAGTCTAGGAAAACCGACATCTTTATGGTGTTGAGACTTCAGTACATGACGTGGTATTTGTCTTCACTCTTTGGCTCTTTCTCTCAGTACATGGCTTTCTGCATAGAGCTCTCCAGCATCTTCCGTTAGATTTACTCTTAGTAGCAGTGTTTTCTTCTTTTGAATGATGTCATTCCTTTGTCCTCTGTCATTGGACACTTAATTCACTCAACAACTCTATTGATGTGTCCCTACTATGTGCAGGCACTGTTTTGGCACTGGGGATACAGCAGTGAGCCAAATAGTCCCGAGACCTTGCCTTCAAAGAGCTGGTGAGTGGAGAGAGACAGTAGAGAAAATAAATGGGCAAAACAATGTGTTTTGTGATATTTAATGCTGCTGAGGAAGAAAGGCAGGGAAGGAGAATAGGAAGGCAAGTGTTTGCTTTTGTTTTAATTTTAAGATGTCTGTGGAAGGCTGCTGAGCTGCTGATATCCACATGAAGACCTGAAGGGAGTAGGACGTTGGCTCTAGGATTTCTGGGGAAGCGCGTTCCCCAGAAGGGTGGGTGGTGTGGAAGTCCTGAGGTCAGGCTCTGTCAGAAGAGCAGCAAAGGCCTGTGTGCTGAGAGTGGGCTGCTGGTGCAAAGAGCGGGGGCAAGGTTGGGTTTCCTGTCTATTGGGAATCGCTACTCATGGGTGCCAGGTAGGCACCCAGCATTCCAGGAGGCACCTCCAGGCGTCTCCTCCTTTAGTCTCCACAGTGACCGTGTAGATGAGCAAGCCTTCAGTCCACAGCGGAGGAAACAAAAAGCCTTTGTTTAAACAGATCTGTGAAGGTGATGGTGGGGCGACTCTAGATTCCATGCCTCACTCCTGTAGGATGTTGTCCTGCAGATGGACTCCCAGCCATCTCATAGTTCCAGGTATGCATTTAATGCATGAATTTTTAAAAACAAGGGTAGTTGTCAGATAAGTCAAGATAGACCATTTGTTTTCATTTTAAGTATGACTGAGAATGGAAAGGCCCAGGGAGCATGTGTGAGTGTGTGTGCGTGTGTGTGTGAGTGTGAGTCTGAGCTGTGCCTTAGGGAGCCATGTCAGCTGTCAGGAAATCCATCGGGCTGAGTTTGTCGAGTCTTCTTTGTGTCAGTGTGAGTGCCTGTGTTTGAGAAATGTGACATGGGGAGTCAGTGCCTATGACAAGAGCTGTCACAGGGTATGTGGAGTAGGGATGTCTCAGTGCCATATCCTTGTCTTCTAGTCCTTAGTCAGCTGCAGCTCAGTTCCCAGAGAGCCATTTTTCCTGTCCTTTGTGTCCCTCCACAGTGGGGAAGTGTGAGGTGGATGGAAACACCTGTCACCTTCTGGGGAACTGGTACCCAAGAGACCCACTTTGGGACCCATTGAGCTACGTCGATGGTGATGATGAATGTGTGTCTGGAGAATCGGAAGGGGCATGGGGGCAGGTGGGCAAGGGAGTCCTTCCACCTGCCTTTCTGTCAGAGGTGGGGAGTGTGCATGTCAGGGCTTCTTCCTAAGGAACAGGGGTCAGCACACACCAGCTTCAGGGCAGAACATTTCAGTTCTGCTTGTGTTCAAAGAAATATAATTGAAAACTTTCTGATTTTTTTACTGAAATGTGGTTATATCCTAACCTTTCAGTCTGAATTTTCCCCAATCTCTGCAGATGGTAATGGGGGTGAACGTTGCCTGCCACCAATGCTGGTGAGCCCTCATCCTTAGCCAGCAGTAAGCCCTCCACCCTGGTCCCTGGCCTGCTGTGGGCCCAGGTGAACTGAGCTGGCACAACCTGCAGAGCCAGTGGCCTCTCAGTGGCTCGGCATGCATATGGTCCAGTGATTTAGGCTGAGCTGTAGGCGTAGTTCCTTCCAGATGCTGCTGCCAGTGACAAATGTGACGAGTGTGCTGCATAATTATCAGAGGTATCTGTTTGTGACAGATTCCAGTGACTGAGCATGTAGAGCTGTGGAGGTGATCATCCAGAGAAGTTCTTTGATTCGCTTGTTAAAATTGCATTATTGGTTTATCATTGTTGGTATCCTGTTAGCATAGCTTCTCTTCCTCACATGTCTCCTTCTCACTCCCAAATGACTTAAACGTTAAAAACATCCAGAAAGACTCCTGGCTGGTGTGACTCAGTGGCTTGAGCACTGGCCTGCAAACCAAAGGGTCACCAGTTTGATTCCCGGTCAGGGCACATACCTGGGTTCTGGGCTAGGTCTGGGGTTGAGCGCGTGCAAGAGGCAACCAACTGATTGATGTTTCTCTCCCTCTCTTTTTCCCTCCCCCTCTCTCTAAAAATAAATAAATAAAATTTTTTTCAAAAATCCACAAAGAAATCTATCTGCTGTTTGGGAAGAGACATCTATGATGCAGTGATGCTGTGTCCATCCAAACTTTTAGCAGGACTTTGTGAGAATAGCCCCAAATGTTAAGAGGGGACTAAATTTATAAAAATGTAGGAAAAACCCAAGCAGAAAATTATTTTATTTGGTTTGATTTCCTTGAGCTTTAATAATGAAATACTACTTTTAAAAAAATTGTGTGGTCCTGTCCTGGATGGTGTGGCTCAGTGGATTCAGTGCTGGCCTGTGAACCAAAGGGTCACCAGTTCGATTCCTAGCCAGGGCACATGCCTGGGTTGTGGGCCAGGTCCCTGGTTGGGGGTGTGAGAGGCAACCACACATTGATGTTTCTCTCTCTCTCTCTTCTTTCCTCCCTTCCCCTGTCTAAATTAAATAAATAAAATCTTTAAAAAAATTAAAAAATGTGTGGTTCCAGATATTTCCAGCCAAGATGGAGGCATAGGTAGATACACTTTGCCTACTTATACAACCAAAAGCAGGACAACAACAAATTTAAAAACAAAAAATAACCAGAACTGCCAGAAAATCCAACTGTATAGAAGTACAACAACCAAGGAGTTAAAGAAGAAACATTCATCCAGACCAGTAGGAGGAGTGGTGACGGGCAGTCGGGTGGAGAGGACACGCGGCAAGGTGGCAGCTGGAAGACAGGGACAGGCAGCAGCTGGAGGACTGGGGTGGGCACAGCAAGGCTGTGGCTGGTAGACCAGGTGGTCCCACATTTGCATGCAGATAAACTGGGAGGAACAACTGGGGAATGAGACATACTACACAACCCAGGGTTCCAGTGCAGGAAAATAAAACCTCAAAGCCTTTGACTGAATAAACCTGTGGGGGTTGCGGCAGCAGTGGTGGAGAGAGAAACTCCCAGCCTCACAGGAGAGTTTGTTGAAGAGACCCACAGGGTCCTAGAACATACACAAACCCACTCACCCGGGAATCACCACCAGAAGGGCCCAATTTTCTTGTAGGTAGTGAAGGAGGTGACTGAAAGCCAGCAGAGAGCTGAGCAAGTGGCACTGTTCCCTCTTGGACCTCCCCCCGCCCCACCACCACATAGAGTATCACAACACAGCGATGTGGGTTGCCTGCCCTGGCGAATACCTAAGGCTCTGCCTCTTACTATGTAACAGGTGAAACTGAGACCAAAAAAAAAAAAAAAAAAAAAAAAAAAAAAAAAAAAAAAAAAAAAAAAAAAAAAAAAAAAAAAAAAAAAAAAAAAAAAAAAAAAAAAAAAGGCCTAAATGGAAGAACAGATCAAAGCTCCAAAAATAGAACTACATGTTAACGAGATAGCCAACCTATCAGATGCAGAGTTCAAAACTCTGGTAATCAGGATGCTCACAGACTTGGTGGAATTTGGTCACAAATTAGATGAACAAGTGAAGACTATGCAAAGTGAAATAAAGCAAAATGTACAGGGAACCAACAGTGATGGAAAAGAAACTAGTACTCGAATCAATGATTTGGAACACAAGGAAGAAATAAACATGTAACCAGAACAGAATGAAGAAACAAGAATTCAAAAAAATGAGGGAGGCTTAGGAACCTCTGGGACAACTTTAAATGTTCCAACATCCGAATCATAGGGGTGCCAGAAGGAGAAGAGGAAGAGCAAGAAATGGAAAACTTATTTGAAAAAATAATGAAGGAGAACTTCCCCAATCTGGCAAAGGAAATAGACTTCCAGGAAGCTCAGAGAGTACCAAAGAAGTGGGACCCAAGGAAGCACACACCAAAGCACATCATAATTGCATTACCCAAGATGAAAGATAAAGAGAGAGTCTTAAAAGCAGCAAGAGAAAAGGAGACAGTTACCTACAAAGGAGTTCCCATCAGACTGTCAGCTGATTTCTCCAAAGAAACCTTACAGGCAAGAAGGGGCTGGCAAGAAGTATTCCAAGTCATGAAAGGCAAGGACCTAAATCCAAGATGACTCTATCCAGCCAAGCTATCATTTAGAATGGAAGGGCAGATAAAGTGCTTCCCAGATAAAGTCAAGTTAAAGGAGTTTGTCATCACCAAGTCCTTATTATATTAAATGTTAAAGGGACTTATCTAAGAAAAAGAAGTTCAAAACTATGAACAGTAAAAGGCAACAAATGCACAACTATCAACAACTAAACCTTAAAAGAAAAACCAAAACAAACTAAGCAAACAAGTAGAACAGGAACACAATCACAGAAATGGAGATCACATGGAGGGTTATCAGCGAGGAGGAGGGGAATGGGGGAAAAGGTACAGGGAATAAGACACATAAATGGTAGGTACAAAATAGACAGGGGGAGGTTAAGAATAGTATAGGAAATGGAGAAGCCGAGGAGCTTATATGCATGACCCATGGACAGGAACTAAGGTGGGGGAATGCTGGTGGGAACGGGGGTTGCTGGGTGGAGGGGAATAAAGAGGAGAAAAAAAATGGGACAACTGTAATAGCATAATCAATAAAATATATATATTTTTTCAAAGATTTTATTTATTTATTTGTAGAGAGGGGAAGGAGAGAGAAAGAGGGAGAGAAACATCAATGTGTGGTCACTTCTCATGCACCCCCCATTGGGGACCTGGCCTGCAACACAGGCATGTGCCCTGACTAGGAATTGAACTGGCAACCCCTTGGTTCGCAGGCCAGCACTCAATCCACTGAGCCACACCAGCCAGGGCTCAATAAAATATATTTTAAAAAATAAAAAATGTGTGGTTCCATTTATATGATTTTCAAGAACAGGCAAAATGAATGTGGTAGAAATGAGGACCTCAGTGAGACTGACCGAAGAGAAGGACATGAGGGAGCTGTGTGGGACTGGAGTGTTCTCTGTCTTGGGAGGCTTCAGGTGCACATGGGTGTGTACACCTGCCCAAACGTCTTGAATTGTACATGAGATTTATGCAGTTTTATGCAAAATTTAACCTCATTTTGACTAGAACCATCCAAGAAAAATGTTTTTATTCATGTAATTTTATTTTATGTATAATAACTAATCCCTCTCTACTGGGTCAACCTTTTTCCAATTTATCTTTCCCCATTTATTCTAAAATTGTCTTAAATAGTCCCCCTGTGTACACTGAGAACCACACCAGAGGCTGCAATAATTTTTGCTTGAATCAACAAGCATACTTTCGAGAACTCAGAGAAGCAGAGTCTGTTGCGGGTGCTCTTATTTTATGCTTTTCATTGTTCTTCCTTCCTTCTTGATGTTCTGAGATTCATTCCTTTATCATTTCCTTTCTGTTTAGGTAACTTTCTTTAGCTCTTTTCTCTTCTGTTTCTTCTTTGAGATTTACAGAAAGTTGAAAAATTGTACAGAGAGGATCCCTCACCCAGCTTCCTCTAATGTTGAACCCCTAGAGTGGTTATTGAAATGGGAAATTAACACTGGCTACGCTTGTCCCACTAATCTCCTCTTTCTAAAAACGGCTTTGCTGAGATATAGCACACACGCCATAAAACTCAGCCACTCACAGTACGTAACTCCGTAGTTTTCAGTGTGTTTGCAGAGCTGCGCAGCCATCACCACCATCTAAGTTAGGAACACTTCCATCACCACCCTAGAAACCCCACAGCCATTAGCAGTCACTCCCCACTATTCTTTCCGCCCAGCCCACTCCGTTCTGTCTCTATGGTTATCTCTACTTCGGGAAATTCATACAGTTGGGATTTTATAGTATGTGGCTTTCTGTGTTGGCTTCTTTCATTTAGCGTAGTTTCAAGGATCTTCCATGTTGTTGCATGTATTAGTACTCCATTCCTTCTCATTGCCAAGTAATATTCCATTGTATAGATTGTACCACATTTTGTTTATCCATTCATCACCTGATGGACATCTGTGTTGTTTCCACTTTTGGGCTGTATTATAAATAGTCAAATTAACACTTAATAAATACAGTGCAGCTTACTGGATGGTGAGCTGCGGTTCAGTAGTAGATCACAAGGGGAATTGAAATAGAGAAGTTTATTAGTCACAGGTCCTAGGGGAGGTATCTGGCAAACTTGGAGGGGCCATCTGGGGAGGTCAAGGCAAAATGCAGGCAGAAATGGGCTGGGCCTGGGACTCATGCCTTTATGAAGGTGTGTGGATGGAGTGCTTTGAGGTTCCTGAGCTGGGGCTGGATTGGTCAATTCAGAAGAGTGGGTTTTTAGCAAGCCCCACGGGGGTTTTATGTAAGGGGCACATAGGGGAAGGCACGGGGAGGCAGGGGAGACTGTTGATCTCAGGGTACTGGAGAAATTGTATCAGGACTTACATTTGCTTGTGACCCTCTGCACTGTTGTGGAGGGTGTGGCTTGCTGCACGAGGGGCCAGTGTCAGTTTAGGGGCCCCACTGAGCCAAAGAAAATGGAAGGTGAGACAGCAGCGCCATGGCGCAGCTGAGCTACACTTTCAGCAGGCTGTTGCAGAACAGTGCCTCTAGGAGCGCTCCTGTGCTAGTTTTCATGGGCCCAGCTGTCCTCTTAGAGTAGATCTGTGACAGCTTCTCTTAGTTTTCCTTCAGCGGAGAACGTCCTGAATGCCCCTTCCCTTCTGAAGGACATTGTCCCTGGGTAGAGGATTCTGAGCTGACGGTTCTTTTGTTTCAGCACATGGAAAATATTGTGTCAATTCCTTCTGACCTCCATGGTTCTGATGAGAAACCCAGTTTCACTGAATTGTTTTTCTCCCGTAAGTGAGGTGTCATGTCTCTCTTGCTGCTTTTGGGACTCTGTCTGTAGTTTTCAGAAGTTTGGCTGTGATGCTTCTTGGCACGGATTTCTTGAGGTCTGCTGTGTGCGGTGTTTGCTCAGCTCCTTGGGTCTATAGGTTTGCGTCTGTTGCCAAGTAGAGTAAAATCTCAGCAGTTATTCCTTGGACACTTCCTAGCACTGCTGACTTTGCCTGTCCTTCCAGAACTGCAGTGACTTGCATGTCGGATTTTTGTTACAGTCCCCCTGGCCGAGGGGCTCTGCTCATTTCTGCCCTCTGTTTTCTCCCTGTCATTCAGACTGGGTGACTTCTATTGTCCTGTCTTCCAGGTCACTGTCTCTTTCCTCTGGCCTCTCCATTCTGTCTCCATCAGGTTTTTAATTTCAGTTCTTGTGTTTTTCATTTCCATTTTGTTCTCTGAATTGTCTGTTTCTTTGCTGAGACGTCTGTTTTTCCACTTGTTCCCAGCACGTGATGGCTGTTCACTGAAGAATGCGTATGGTGGCTGCTCAGAGACTCCTGTCGCACAGCCCTGATGTCTGTGGCATGTCTGTGTCGCAGTCAGGTGAACGCCTTTTCTCACCTAAGTCACTTCACCCTTTTCTAACCCCCAGAATTGAGCCATCTGTGGGAATGTTCTCAGTTTCAAGTAATCAGGTTTTCCATGATTAAAAAAATTAACAATGTAGTTATAACTCAGAATTTGCTAATCTGTGGTCCAAATGGACATGAGTTCCATGTTATTCTGCCCCCTATGCGATTTGGGTGCTTATAAGCCATTTACCTCCCCCCAGGCCATGTTCCCTTCCATCACGGTCACCACGCCGACTGTTTTCTTATGATGATGTCACCATGAAGTTGCTCCCGTTGGGCTGCACCCTTGACTGCATATGTCTCGTCATGTGTGACCTCCAGGGGCTTGTTTTGCTTTGCCCTTTTGTGAGGGCTGCATGGCTGTCTCTGCAGCTTGCCTAGTTATTTTATTCTGAAATGTTCTTATTGTGTGTACTACAACAGCCTTAGCGACACAAAATACAATCTTCTCATTCACTCAGCAAATATTTATTGTATTGGAGATACAGTGACGGGCAAGACAGACAAGGTCCTTGCTTTCCTGACGCTTTTCGCTGGGGGTGGGAGGAAAGAAGATAACTCCATAGAATAATTGCTATTCAGAGCTTTCAGTAGGGGATGGGTGACCGGGTGAGCAGTAGTTACATTGGTGGTAAGGGAATGACTCTCTGAGGAGAGAACTTTAAGTTGAAGTTGACTCATTCTTGCAGCTTCCACCTCTGTTGGCATTGCCCTTCTGTTCTTGCATTGGAGCCTGTTGTGGGCTGAACTGTTGAAAATTCATATGTTGAAGTCCTAACCTGCCCAGTGTCTCAGTGATTGTATTTGGAAATAGGGCTGCTGAAGAAGTAATTAAGTTAGAATGAGGCCGCTAGGGTGGATGCTAATCCAGTTTGACAGGTGTTCTTATAAGAAGGGATTAGGACACAGTGTGTGAGAGCAGAGAAAAGGCCATCTGCAGGACAAGGCTTCGGGGGAACCAACCCTGCTGGCACCTTGATCTTGAACTGTCTGTCAGCCTTCAGAATTGTGAGAAAATACATCTCTGTTGTGTGAGCCGCCCCGTCTGTGGTATTCGGTTTTGGCAGCCTGAGCCCTTCGCATCCTCCTCATGGTTCTTTAAGTTCCCGGCCTGACAATTCCAGAGTCTCCGTGATGTCTGAGCCTGGTTCTGAGGCTTGGTCTGTCTCTTCAGACTGTGCATTTTCCTTTCAGCGTGCCTTGCAATTTTTGGTTGAAGGATAAACGTTACTTGTCGGGGTGCAGCTTTATGTTCCTCTGGCTAGGGGTTGGACTGTGATTCCAGTGGCTTCATGCTCCTGCTCTTCTCACCGCTTCCCGTCACCTTGGGGTTTCCCTGAGAACTCCTCCTTAGACGGCATCTGTGTCTTGCAGTCTCCTAGCTCTGACACTCTGTGTGTGTAGTTCCTGTCGTGTGTGGTTGTGTACTGTGATTTTTGCTGGTGTGACTTAAGGTGTGTGAGAGGAGGGGGAGTATTACATCATCTTATGATTCTAGTGGCCTGTGTCCCTGGCTGTGACCCTCACAAGTATTTCTTAGCCCTCGCCCCTCTGTGAATGAGTCAGGAATGAAAGAAGGGGCTGTAGTAGGAGAAGTACCCATCCCCTTGGATGGGGTAAAGCTTCGTAAAATCTCCTGGAGAAAAGCGTTTGTCATGGGAAGCACCCTAGGTGGGTTTCAGGACTGTTACATCTCTGTTAGACCATGTGAGAACCTAGTGGGGTCCTTGGAGGTCAAACCCATAGGAAGGCGGGGTTCCCCCTAAGATTGCCACCCCCAGGAGTCTCTCACTGTCATGGTGGTCCACATGCAGCCTCCAGCAGTTTGTCAGAACAGTCACTTCCATGTTCCTCTCAGTTCAGGGCCCACTGGTCTCTGTCCCAGGAATGCTGAGCTTGGCTGTCACTCTCCAGGTTTGCCTGTCATTACCCTGCAACCTCACTTCAGTGACGGGCCCAGGAAAAGTCTTTGCTTTTTGGTTTGTTCTGCTTTTCTTGTTATGAGGGTGGGAGTGACACTTTCCAAAGTCTTTGCATGTTGGAGTTGAAATTGCTAAGCTAAAATTTGAAAGGAGTAAGGCAGAGGGAAGTTGGGGGAAGGCATTCTGGGCAGAGTGGACTTCTAGAGCAAGAGGACTTAGGCCTGTTTAGGGATGCGAGAGCAGGCCAGTGTCACTGGTGCACAGTGGGGAGGGGTGAGGGCTGGGTGATGACCTCAGGGAAGCAAGCCTCAGGGCTAGGTTGGGTGGACCTTCTTGAACCAGATTAAAGAACAGGGATTTCATCCTGGGTTCAGTGAAGACCTGCTGGAGAGCAGTGAAGTGACATATTCTGATTTCCATTTACAAGGTTTCATCTGGTCACTGTTTGGCAAGTGGAGAGGGATGGGAAGAGAAAAGAATGGAAGTATTCAATAAGAAAGCCACCTAGAAGGAGATTGTAGCAGTCTAGGTGGGTCAAGATAGCCTCGCCTAGGGGGGCTGGTTACAGATTTAGGGCGTGTTGGAGGTAGAGTCAACAAGACTGCTGATGGATGTGACGGGAAGGAGAGAGGAATCAGTGACGACACTTGTACTTTTGGCTTGAGCATGAGGTGAGTGGTGATGCTGGTTCTTGAGACAAGGAAGACAGGGCAGGGACAGGTGAGGGTCCAGGGATGTAAATGCAACCTTTTCTAAAAGGTCAGGTTTACTGAGTTACATTGACACAGAGTGCAGTTCACTTATTAGTAAACGGTTCTGTGATTTTAGACAATTGCATGCACCATGTAACCAGCACCGTAATCAAGGCATGGGCCAGCACCCACCTCAGAGTACTCTCTCGTGCTCTGTAATCAGCCCTCCTCGATGCCCGGGCCCTGTAGCCACTGATCTGTTTTCCATTCCTATAATTTTAAGCATTTCCAGAATGGTATATAAACAGAATCATGAACTATGTAGATTTTAAAGTATGGCTTTTTTCCTTAATGCATTTGAGATTCTTCATGTGTGTGTATCAGTTGTTAATTTCTTTTATTGCTGATTACTCTTCTGCAGTATACCATGGTCTCTCCATTCGTCAGTTGAAGGACCTTGGGTTATTTCTAGTTTTTGGCAATTACAAGCATAGACACTGTAGATAAAATATTTGAAAAGACACCTAATCAAAGAATATATACAAATGTCAAGCACATGAAAAGATGTGCCTTTTCAAATATTTTGGGGGGACCACCAGGTTGCCTAAGGAGGGGTGAACCAGCCCAGGTTGGAAACAGGTCAAAACTCCTGTGCTGTCAAATATTTTGCCTATTTTTATTGTGTTGTTTTGTTACCATTGAGTGTTCAGAGATCTCTTTACATTCTGGATTCAGGGTTTTGTCTTTTGTTTTATCACATAAGTGTCTTGCAAATATTTTCTTCCAATCTAGTGGCTTGCCTTGTCCTTTCCTAACTGTATCTTTTGAAGAGCAGTTGTTTTTAATTTTTTTTAAGGTTTTATTTATTCATTTTTAGAAAGGGGGGAAGGGAGAGAGAAAGAGAAGGAGAGAAATATTGATGTGCGAGAGATACATTGATCATTTGCCTCTTGCACGCCCCAACTGAAGACCTGACCCACAACCCAGGCCTGTGCCATGACTGTGAATCGAACCTGAGACCCTTTGGTTTGCAGGCCAGCACTCAATCCACTGAGCCACACCAGCCAGGGCAGTTTTTAATTTTTTAATAAGAAACGAAAGCTATAGCTAATTTGAGACCTTTGTTTTTTTCTAATATGAATATTTAATGCTATAATTTCCCCTTATAAGCACTGATATAACTGCATCCACACGTTTTTATAATATTGTGTTTTCATTTTCATTTTATTCACAATATTTCCTAGTTTCCCTTAAGACTTTCTTTTTGATCCAGAGATTGTTTAGAAGGCTACTATTTTATTTGGGGATTTCTCACACTTTTTTACTGTTATTTTATTGTCTATTATGCATTTTTTGATTTCTAATTTAATCCCTTGTAATCACAAAACATTCTTTGAATTCTTTTAAATGTCAGTTAGGTCAAGTCGGTTGAGCATTTGTCATTCAGGGATTATTCTGTATCCTTACCGATTTTCTTTCTCCCTTTTTCAAAATGAGAATAATAGAAATAGGAGTGTCACAAGTCTCCAGCCCCACGTGTGAGTTGGTTTCTTTGCCCGAGGAGTGCGGTCGCACTGTGCTCGTGTGCTCGGGAGTGCTGCTGTCGGTACTGAGCTGTCAGCTCTCTCGTCGTTCTGGCACACTGGCCTCTTTCTGACTATGCAAAGTCCCTCCTTATTTCTGGTAACAGTTCTTGTTCTAAAGTATTTTCCTCCTTACTAATCGTATGTATTTGAAATTCCTGTTCTGATTGTTCTTGTATTTGTTCCTCCATCTGGATCATCTCAGTCTGGTTGATTACTTTATCACTGTGGGCTTTTTGTTTCCCTGGCTTGGTTGTTGTGATTTCTGATCCACTGTTGGACATTGTGTGGGGGGCATGGAGTGTGTGGGGGTGGGGGTGGGGGAGGGCTCCAGCACTTTTCCTGTAATGGGCCAGGTAGTAAATATTTTGACCTTTGAGGGCCATATGTGGTTTCTGTTGCACATTAGTCTTCTGTTTGTTTTTCTTTTTAAATAAGCCTTGAAAGTGTAAATATCACTCTTAGCTCATGGCCTGCACAAAACTAGATCATGGACTGCATTTGGCCTCTGGGCCATAGCTACCAACCGCTGCAGGACAGAATGAAGTAAATAGTGTTCACGGCTGGAAAAGGCCACAGCTCTTGTTGGCACGTTGGGGTGTTAGGTTGAGTTTGGGTTTTCTTGTCGCAGTGGTTACCTTCTGGGCACCTGGCTTCAAATTTCTCTAACCTTTGCTTGTGCCAAGGGTGCAGGTACATTAAAAAAAAAAAAAAAGAAATTGGACCACTTTCTTACATCATATACAAAAATAAACTCAAAATAGATTAAAGGCTTAAATATAAGACTTGAAACCATAAAACTCCTTGAAGAAAATATAGGCAGTAAACTCTTTGACATCAGTCTTAGTAATATCTTTTTGGATGCATCTCCTTGATCAAGGGCAACAAAAGAAAAAAAAATTTTTAAGTGACTACATTAAACTAAAAAGATTTTGCATAGCAAAAGAAACCATCAATAAAATGAAAAGAATATCTGTTTGATGGGAAAAGATATTCACCAGTGATACATCCAATAAGGGGTTAATACGCAAAATATATTAGGGACTCATACAACTTAACACCAAAAAATGTTTTTCAATTAAAAAGTGGGCAGAGGACATTTCTCCAAAGAGGACAAACAGATGGCCAGTAAACGTATGAAAAGATGCTCAACATCACTAACTGTCAGGGAAATGCAAATCAAAACCACAACGAGATATCACCTCACACCTGTCAGAATGGCTGTCATCAGAAAACCAACAAACAAGCCTTGGATGTGGAGAAAAGGCCTTGTTGGTGGGAGTGTAAACTGGTGCAGCCTCATGAAAGACACCTGCCATATGACCCAGCGGTTCCACCTCCGAGTATTTATCAGAAGAAAGCAAAAACACTAATTCAAAAAGATACATACACCCCAATGTTTATTGCACCATTATTTACAATAGCCAAGGTATGAAAGCAACTTGAGTGTCCATCAATAGACAAATGGATAAAGAAGATGTGAGATATATATATATATATATGTATATATATATATGGAATATTAGTCATAAAAAAGGAAATCTTACCATTTATGACAACATGGATGGACCTAGAAAGCATTGTGCTGAGTGAAATAAGTCGGAGAAAGACAAACACCATGTGATTTCACTTATATGTGGAATCTAAATAAAACAAAACAATGAATATACAAAACAGAAACAGACCCACAGATACAAAGAACAAGCTGGTGGCTGCCAAAGGGGAGGGTGGTGGGAGGATGGGTCGGAAAAAAATTGTAAGACATGACTAAGCTGGGTAATGCAGATTAGTTACATTTTGTTTTCTAATTTTGTGTGTGCCTTATTTTATAATTTTTAAAGGCTTCATTAAGAACTTGTAGAATAGGGATTTGAAGCCACCCCTCCCCCTGAAAAAAAAGAATAAAATCTTACTATAGGTACTTAAAATTTTTTGTGGAAGCATTGTTTATAATTTATAATAAATCAAGAAAACCTCAAAAATTCATTAATTGAAGAATGGACAATAAATTGTAATCAATTCATGCAACGAAATGGTTGAACTACAGTTTCTATTATCAATTCAGATAAAGTTCTGAAGCATAATGTTGAGTGAAAACTGCTCATTACAAACAGTATACATATAGGCCAAAAAAGAAGAAAAAAGGAACACTTAGCATAGTGAAGATATTAGTTCGCTTCCAAATTAATATCCTGGTTTACTGCAATTTCAATCCAGATCCGAGCAAAATTTTTAACAGTGGGAGACAAACTTATACTAGAATTTATATGAAGAAGCAAAGGAATTAGGATAAAACAAATTTGATAAAAATAAAGTTGAGGGACTACATATTCCTGTAACCTTTCCATGTGTTGAGGGTGGGGGCTGAGTGCCTTCCTCAGTGCCCTGCCGCCCCGTCAGCTGCTGGCCTTCCCTTTGGGACTGTGCCTCAGAGAGTGTCCTTCCATCCGTTGCCCCTCCCCCAGCGGTAGACTGCTCTCCTGGCTGCTCCGTGTCTGCTGGGCTCCTGGTGGAGGATAGGGGAGAGGTCTCTGTTGTTTGGGTTCAACTCCTGCCCACTTGCGTGGGGGTGGTGGGGCCTTGCCAGTGGTCGTCTCCTCCCTGTGGCAGCTTTCCTCTGCCAGATGACTTTGGCAGGTCCTATACTAGACGTAGTTTCCTTCCCCTCCCCCAAGGCAGGAGGACTCTAACTCTGGGCCTGGGACTTCCCTGCCCCCAACACAGCAGGGTTTTCTTTTCTCCTTCCCCAGCACAGCAGTCCTCACGATGCCCTGGGGCCTCTGATTCAGAAGGGAAAGCCCTGGGTGGGCCTTGGTATTGTGGCAGTTCCTGCTGAAGGTGTGCTTTGTCCACTCTTTCAATTCACTTATTTAAAAGGTTTTGTAAGTCTAGTGCTAAAAGCGAGGTCCTGATTTTGAGCCTGGTTCCAATTACAATATCCAATCAAGAAGAAAATTCATGGCATGTTAAAGGCTCCCCATAGGGAGAAATGGTAGAGAGTTGGATCCACCTGGTTAAGGGGCAGAGCTTTGTGCTGGACTGCTGTTTCAGTCCAGCTGTTTCTAACGGTCATTACAATATATGCAGGGCTACCGGGTTCTGTAACTCACACGGGAAAAATGGATACGGCGTGAGGGCTGCGGCCTGTGACTCTGGAACTCGGTGTTCTGAGCGCACGCCGTGGTTCCTGAGGGGTGCGCTGCAGTCAGGGTGGAAGCGAAGTAATACCTCTGAAGGCGGTCCTGCAGGAGGACAGCATTCCAGTCAAGAACATGAAAAGCCCTTGTATTTTTAGTTCAGCATTTGGAAATTGCATGGTTGTGAGTAATATTTGAAGACAGGATGTTACTAAATAGATGACAGCTGAGTTCTGTCATGCTGCTGTTATCAGCAAGCTTTTACATCAAGAAATTATGTTCTTTCTGGGTCAGCTCGTAGTTTTCAAAACTGTCTAATCTGTCATTCAGAAAATCCAAGAACCCTTGGCGGTAGATTCTACCCAGGGATTCCTGTAGGAGTTTTATTCTAACCAGAGTGTTACCTCTTTCCCCTTAGATCCGGACGCAGAGGTGTGTCTTCATGTTTTGCGACTTGTCCAGTCGGTGGTTCTGGAACCGGAAGTTTTCTCCAAGTCGGCCTCTGAGTTCCGGAGCTCCCTGCCCCTGCAGCGCATCCTGGCCATGTCCCGGAGCCGCAACCCCCACCTGCAGACTGTGGCACAGGAGCTCCTGGAAGACCTTCGTGCTCTGGAGTGTGACGTGTAGGCAAATCCCTTCCCTCCCTGAGGTCCCCCACTTTGTGTTCTGAAACCATCACTGTGTGCATGTGTTACAGATGGCCAGGCGTTCTTGACTAGAGGTGGATGTGAATGAATAGGTATCTACACAGCTTCCTCCTGGAAGGGAAGGTGCTTGTGGGTGGCTGGTTAATCTTGCCAAGGGGAACCTGAGAAAGGATCCATCCTGTCGCAGTGGCCGTGTCAGCTGTGCCTGGCTTCTCAGAGTGGCTCCTGCTGCTCAGGACACTTTCTGAGACCTGTGGGTTCCCCCCAAATGGGAGATTAAATAACACCTATCCCATGGTCAGCATTTTCCTGAGACACATTTCTTTGAAAAACAGTTCATTCTCTCTCTAGTAATTATAATTAATCCCCCAAATGCAAGTTTACCTTTAAACCTTTTGGTGAACCTGCTAGTTCAGATGCCATCAGACACTTTAGTTCTGTATTTTTGTGCCTCTTTTATTTTTGAATAAAGAGAGTCAGAAGAGTCAGTGATGTGCTCCAAGTATTGTTTTCCGCAACATTACAGACTTGGTGTTAGGAAGCTGCTTATGACAGTGCTTGGTAGGCACGCTCGCCTTACGTTTCCTGGGCCCTTCGTAAACTCAGAATGAAGTCCGCTTTTTCATGTAACCGATACCGTGAAAAGGACTTCATGGGTTAGAGCCTGTGCAGTTGGTTGGGGTTCTTTAAATGATGTACACGGTGCGCACCAGAGCCCTTCACAGATTTCCTTCTCATTTACAGCTGGGCCACTGGCCGAGGACAAGGGGGGCCCACTTCACTTCCCATAGACACCACCTGTGTGAGTTGAAGTCCATCTAAGTCACTCCTCAAGGTCACATCAGGGAACACGGGCTCTCCTTTCCTCTGCTGATGCTTCCTTCAACATGACACTGGGCCGTGGGCTCTGGGTGTCCTGTACGAGCAAAAACACAGGCAGGTGTCCCTTACAGTGGCGGCCTTGGAAATGTGTATACGCGGTTTGTGCTGTGTGGCATTTTAGAATAACTTCATTTTTCTTTTAAGTAGACTTTTACAGGCAGTGTGCGATTTATGGCTGAGGCTGAATGAAGGAGCTTAGGGGAAGGCACAGTTGCTTGAATTTCACAAGCCAGCATATTGTGAAACACTAGCTCATCAGGGCCAGAGAAATGTTGTAAAAAGCAATTTAAAATTCATGGAGGCAGAAATTGGTCCATCTGTGCTGCATGTTTTTGTAGGACCTGATGATTGGTGAATAAAATCGAGGATGTTATGTTTCTATAGTTTTCCTAGCATGGTATCATTTCCTTTTTGATTGTTTGATAAGGTAATGGGAGCTAAACTAATGTAATTAGTTCGTGCGGCCTCGCTACATGCAGGTGTTTCTCCTGCTGAAGCGGGACCGGTGGCGCAAAGAGAAATGACGGGGGCCACGCCTGTGCACGTTTGGTCCAGCTGATTAGTGGAGGGGCATGAGGGAGAAGGATGAGTTTTCTCTCCTGACTTTGAAGTGCTGTGGACACAGAGTTCTTATGAAAATGCCCTCAGGAAGGAAAGTGACAAGTGCGTGTTCTGAATGTGTGTTGCAGGAAAAGTACTTAAGGCCAGCTTCAAGGAGTGGCTAGTCTTTCTAATATTCTGCTCTTTGTGTGAAGGTCAAAGAGAAAACATGAGTTCTTTAAACTTTTTTGCAGCTAGAGATAGAAAGAAATGCAGTTGTAAAAGTATGCATAAAAGCAAATACTTGACGGCGTTTGAGGTCTGTGGTGAACTTTACCATCAGGAACAAAAGCAGTAAAATGGCACATAGATTTTTAAAATTGAACTTGTGAAGAACTGCTCTTATATTTAAGTTAGGGAACTCTTCTGTCCTCTGGTGCTGGTGTTTTTTGTGTGGGGTGAGAAAGCCGTCAGGCCCACAGCGAGACTTCCCCTGCCCCACCCTCCTGCCCCTCACCGGTGATCTGAGCAGGCCTCTTGTTACCAACTGAGTCCGCCCCTGTGAGGTGTGGAAGGGGCGGCCCTCGTGGGTGGCTCTGATCCTGTCTGCACATGGTAGGAGTTGGGAGAAGCCTGATGTTGTAAGGAGTTCTGCTTCTCCCAGATATTGTGTAGCCCTGTGTCTTTCACTTATTTCAGAGGATTTTAAAATTAGAGTACCCAGCAAGTATCACAAGTCTGGGGCCTGAGAAAATCAGTCCAAGGCTAGAAGTCAGACCATGGGCAAGGAAGGGTTTCAATACCATTGTCAGTGTGCCTATCACACTGATTCTGCCAGACCTAGACATCAGTGTGAATGGAAATGGTTGGTAAGTACTTTCATAGGCTTAACTAATTTCCTAATAAGTCTGGAAGGTGAAGTTTGCTCTATTTTTTTTTTTTTATGATGTATATGCTTAGACTACTTGGGAAAGACTTCTCTGACCAGTGTAGGGTCTCCGGGGCAGACCCTAGTAGAGTGTAGGGCACAGTATAGCATATAGCATCCTGTAGGGGGCATGCAAGCTCAGAAGGTAGAATGAATGAACCCAAAGTCTTTGGATACTTTCTAAGTCCAGGCTCAGGTGGCAGGGCAAAAGACAACTGGGACACCTCCGCCTGCACAGGTCTCATCTTGAAGGCCCCTGGCTGTCTCCCGGCTTGAGGACAAGCCCACGTAGACATGTCTCCAGATGTAGAAGTGAACTAAGGTGGTCTTTGAATGTGCTAGTGTGTGTTACAAAATGATTGTTACTCATTTTTTGTTATTTGTAGTTTTCCAAGTTTTTAAAAATTATAAAGTTTACCACATAAATGCTAAACATTCAATTTAACCATTTTTAAGTGTAGAAATCAGTGGCATTAAAAACATTCACAGTATTAGGTACTCATCACCACTGTCTATTTCCAGAACTTTTCATCATACCAAACAGAAACTCTGCACCCCTTAAACAGTAACTCCCGTGCTTCACCTGTCCCTCCCAGCCCTGGCAGCCTCTCTTCCCCTTCTGTCTCTGTGCATTTGACCAGGCCACACACCTCATGTGTGTGGAACCCTGAAGTGTTTGTCCTTCTCAGTCCGGCTTGTCTCACTTAGTGTGCATGATGTCTTTGAGATTCATCCGTGCCACAGCGAGCATCAGAATGCCATCCTGTGGTGCTGACTGGTAAGGGTTCTGCTGTGCCTGTGCACCGCAGTGTGTTTGTGCCTAGAGGTCCATTAACAGACCCCGGGGTTGCTTCCACCTTTTGGCTGTCGTGAATAATGCTGCAGTGAATTTTGGGGTACAAGTCTCTGTCCCCGCTGTAAGTTTTTGGGTGTATACCTAAATGGGAGACTGCGGTATCCTACGGTACTCTCGTGTGTCGCTTAGAGAAACCGCCAAACCGATAGACTTCTCTGCACAAATTCTCCCGTCCACAATGCACTTGTTTTCTGTCCCGTAGTCCTGGTGGGTGTCAGGTGGTCTCACACTGTGGTTCTGATTTGCATTTCCCCGATGACTAATGGATGTTGAGCATCTTTTTCATGTGCTTATTGGCCATTTGTGTATCTCCTTTGGAGAAATATCTACTCAAGTCCATTGCTCATTTTTCAGTTGGGCTGTTTGTCTTTTAGCTGTTGAGTTGCAGGAATTTGTAGTATTCCGATATTAACCCTTGGCTAGCTCTATGACTTTTAAAAGCATTTAACTCCCACAACTCCTGTTTTGTGGGTTGTCTTTTCACTCCGTTGATAGTGTCCTTCGATGTACACGCGTTTTACATTTTGATCAAGTCTGATGTAATCTGTTTTCTCTCTTGTTGCCTGTGTACTTGGTGTCATATCCAAGAAGTCACTGCCAAATTCATGGTCGTGTGTTTGTCCCCTTTGTTTTCTTCGAGGAGTTTTATTGGTTTAGATCTTACATTTAGGCCTTTGGTCCATTGTGAGTTAATTTTTGTGTGTGGTGTTAGGGAAGGATCTGACTTCATTCTTGTGTGTGTGTGTCCGTCCAGTTTTCCCAGGACCATTTGTTGAATTTTGTCATTGTCATTTGGAAATACTGTTACAAATACGATTTTCAAAATGCAAAGATTCATGTACATTATTATGCTTGTCGTGTTTTAAGAATATCTGGTTTGTTCCATGCATAGCCTCGATCGTGAGGGTTTCAAGTTGTCCCCAGGGGATCTCCCTCCGCGGCCGCGTCCCTCCACAAGTGTGTGCTGAATGTTCTGAGCATGCAGCACACATGGCTGTCCGGGAAAATTACTCCTGCTAGTAGAGTTTATTGTATTTTTTAATCAAAGGCATATGTGCAGCTCAACTTTTCAACAGAAGTGGTTTAATGCAAACAAGTATTCTGGGGGAAGAGTCCAGGCAGTAGGAAAAGTGGGTGCAAAGGCCCTGGAACACGTGACTGGGGTGCATTTGAAGACTGCAGAGAGTGAGCAGCCGTGGATTATGGCACGACTTTGTGATTCGCTATGTGATGGCAGATGATTGGAGAGCTGGGGCGGGAGCAACCTGATTCACATTTTAAAATGTAAAAAATGTGACTGAGTTCAGTCCCGCAACCATCTACCAGGTCCTCCACTGTGAGCGGCAGGAGTCCAAGATGCCAAGACTAGTGCACTGGTCTGTTTTCAGAGTGAAGCCCTCAATCTTCCTGGGCAACCAGGCCAGCTCCTCTACCTCTCAGCTGGCAACCTACAGACTCACCACACCCAAGTCCAAGGCCCAGCGTGCAGGTTCTCCCTGGGCCCTGTGCCTGCCTGGCTGCCGTGCATGTGTGGCACCGTACAGAGCATGGGTGGTGATGCCATGGTGGAGAGGGCTGGCTTGGTGCCAGCCTGGCGGCCTGTGCCCACTCTCAGTAACTCGCACTAGCAGCCCTTTTTTGGTTGCACCATATCTGCTCTTTGCTTGATTGCGGACCCCAAAACAGTGTTTGTTCGCTCTGGCCCAGTCATGCAGCGCTCGGAGAACCCAATGCTCTTCTCTCTGCAAAAATGCACAAGAGCACATGTGCCTTTTCCTGCACGGTTTCTGTGAGTTTGTGGGGTGAGGATTCCTTGCCTGGATGTGGGAACCACGTTTGTTGAATGTCTGTGGCCTGATGCAGTGCCAGGCACATGATGAGGTACTCTGGCAGGAAGAGCATTTCTGTGACATTGAAAGGTCTCCTGTACTAATGTCAGCCCTGCACCTGCACAGGACGTATACTTGGTGTCCTGGTGGGTGGGGGTCAGGGCTTGTATCTGATTTGCACTAGTCCTCATTCACTCACCTTTCTACAGGTGAGGGGATGAGCCCAGAGCTGTTAATCTGTCCGCCCGAGTGGCAGAGCTGTGATTTGAACCTACTTCCCTCTTTTGTAGCCCTTAGTCACAATGTGACGTCGCCTCTGCCTCCCTGGGTTTGTGTCCACCCTCACCTGTGGTCACTAGTTCTCCAGACCAGGGCGTGGTCCTGTCTTGAGCCTTCACAGTTCTGGTGACTAGTGGTTTAAATTCCTGTGGCGCCCTCTTAGGTCAGCATGCCCTGGGTGCCACCCATGGGTCCATGGGGTCAAGGAGGGGGGAGTCAGAGGACAGCGGCCAGAAGTCCACCAGTTAGCCCCCTGCCCACCCCAAGTGGTATTTAGACAGCATGTGCTGATCATGGCAGGCTCCCATGGCTGCCTGATCACATGATAACATTTAGAAAGATAGGGGGAGATGTAGATGAGTCATTGATATTAAAAACATTGATTTTTAAAAGGTTCTGTTTGGTATCTGCAGGTGAATTTGCAAAATTAATATTTACTACTGTCTCAGGGGGCTAATTGTGGGCAGGGTCAGTACGACCTGTCTTGTCTTTGCCTGGAATAATTCTTTCAGTCTTTCTTTAAGGCCCAAAGAGCTTAACCCTTTCGGTACGGGTGCCGGATATATCCAGCACCCATCTGACGACCTGTGTGGACGAGCGCCGGATATATCCGGCATCCATTCGTATATAATTTTTATAAATTTTACTTATATAATTGATAGAATTTTATATAACTATCTCTTAATATTAAAGTTACAAACAACACTTGGAAAAAAAGCATTGTTTTATTAAGCATAGATCTTATATAAGGTTAGGAAAGTCTTCACACAGAGGAGGACTGACCATGTGCTATGTGTGCGTTTTCGGCGCGGCACCTCGTACAGCGGGAGTGTCGCGGTGGAAAGAGCGCTCGTACCGAAAGGGTTAAACAGATGAACTCAGGAGCAGACTAATTCTCTTATTACCCGCTGTGGGCCAGAAAGCCAGCCCCTGGCTCAGCTGCGGGGCAGACAGAGAGGTGACCCCCTGGGGGAATGGCAGTGCTTTTTCTTTTCTTTTTGTTCTTTAAACGCTAATGGAGGAGAAATGTGAGGCAGCTGAAGCTTGGAGGCTGCCCCTGAGGGGCAGAGTGGAGCTAGTCCCTGAGTTGTCAGGTAATTCACAGAAAGAGCTGCTCCCTAGGACCCAAAGCTGGTCTCAGGCATCAGAGCTGCTCCTGAGGTGAACTGTGTTCACGGCAGCCTGTATAACACGCGTGGTGCACTTGCTGCCTTTACACATTGTACTTGGCGCATTGATCTCTTCTGGATGAATCAGTGTCCTCCCCCACTTACCAGGGAAGTGAGTTTTCCAGGATCTCGGTGCTGCACTTGGCATTTGAACACACTTCCTCCAGTGATGAGAGTAGGAGGCTGCTTCTCCTGTTGAGAAGAGTTTCTCACCTCCGTGTGCCTCCTGGTTACAGGGACAGGAGCACAAGTAAGTGTCGGTCAGAGGTGGTTCACGTTTGGTTCTGACTGGGCACCGGGAGTGTGAGGCCTTCTGGCCCAGCTGAGCTGTGGTCCTGCCCGAGGCAGCCTGGGCTGTGTGCTGTGTCTGTGGGCATGGCCATGCGGGACTGGTGACTCCTCGGTCCTCCTGGTTGCAGGAAGGTGTCCTGGAGGGTCCTCGTGGGAGCAGGCCAGAGCCCCTACCCGCACCACCTGCTTCTGCAGGAGCCCTGCCCTGGTGGCTCCCTTGGATGGAAGTGACAGTGGTGCCCAGGTCAGCTCCTGGAGACCCTGCACCCCCTGGGTGGGCCCAGCACCCCCTGGCTTCTCTCCCATCTCACTTCTCACCTGTCTTAATTTCACCAGGGCCCTGGCTCCTTGGGAAGGAAGGGAACAGCCTTTTCCAGGCACTAGCCTGCCTGATGGAAGCGTCCATGGCGAGGCCGGAACTCTCGATGCCCTCACACTCCGGATTTTATCCCTCTCTCGAGTCCATGTGTTGCTAACTGCCAGGGCACCTTTGCTGAAGCCACAGCTGCCACTTTCCTATGGCATCCGCTCTTGCTGCTGAGCTGCTCCCCCCTCCTTCCCTGCTTACATACACACCACCACAGGGTCTCCCTGCAACCCTACCGCCACCCCCAAACACTTTCCGGTTCAATCAGGTGTGGACATAGTGTAGGTCTTTGTAATGATGTCCCTGGCAGGTCGGTGAGTGGGTATAGCCACAGATCTTGTCTGCTCTGTGTGTGCATGTGTACAGATATGTGCCTGTGTGTGTGTGCATGCATGTGCCTGCATGTGGGCTGTGTCATACCTTCCTTCAGTGTTAAGCCTGCATCTTGGTTCTAGTCCAGCCAGGTTACCCTGTTATGTCTGTTCTCCAAGCCTGTGAAGTCTCAGTGGGTGTTTGGCCACAAATAAGCACACCCACGCCTCCTGAATAGAGGCCTCTTCCCAGGAGGAGAAGGGGGCGCATAAAAGAGTAGAAGTCTCAAGGCAGCAGTGCCCTAGGGTCCTATCCTCCAGGAGAGGCCTCAGTCCGTTCTCAAGCAGGCAGGGCAGAGGAGAGGGCAGGTCACCGAGCCCCTCATGGGGGGCTGGCCCTTTGCTACCTGTGTGCTGACTGGACTGGTCACAAGGGGATGATTATTTTCTGTGTGATGTCCTGGTCAAGCATTTCCTGTGCAGAGCTAAGGAAATCCATAGTAACATTTTCCAGGGCAAACGGGGCCCTCTGCTGAGGGGGGTGGACAGGCTTCAGAGGGGATGTTTCTCCTCGTGCCTCCTCACTCTGCTCTGTGTCCTCATGTTGGACAGGGCTTGGGGTTTGTCTGCTCGGGGGAGGGCCTGGGGCTGTGGGACACCCGGTAGCTGCCCCAACGTTGACACGGAGAACTTTGTGTGGTGTTTCTGGGGGTTTACATCTGTTCACCTGTTTCGGCTATAGACCAAGCACACTGTGCTCAGATGTCTCAAGGCCTAAGGAGGCTGACAGGTGGCAGAGGCCATCTCTGAGCCCTGCAGGACAAACCAGAAGCTTCCTGTCATATGACCTAATGCCCATTCCTTGATCGTGTTTTCTCTGCTGTGCTGGAAGAAAAATCTCATTCCTGGAAATTGCCAGGAGAAAAGCCCTCTCTTAAGGTCAAAGAAGCAGGAGTCACAAGGGAAATGAATAGTTTAGGTCCCCGGCTGGTGGCCTGGCTTTGGGATGAGGGCTCCCTGCCTCAGAGGTTCAGATGCCTGCCAACCAGCTTCCTCCCCTGCTCCTGTCCAGATCAGGCAGTCTCATGCCCCATTGACGTCATCAGCATCAGAGACTCAAAGCAAGGAACAAGACTGCATGTACTCTCTGGCGCTGCTGATGCTATCCGTAGGAAACCCTGACTGAGCTCTGCGCAGGTGAGCAGCCTTCCTGTTTGTTCTGCAGTTAATCACACTGAGTCTGGGCCAAGAGACCTCGTCTGCCCCGATGTTAATCCCCAGGCTGCTGCCTCTGGTGGCTTTGCACAATGGGCACTTCAGGCAGCAAGGTGGCTTCTCTTCCCTGTAATTTGCAACCCTTGCCCTGCTCAGCACGCGCTTCCTCTTTTCCGAGTTCTCTGGAACACTGGGCTGGGCTACGCTTTGCCTTGCTCAGAGGAGGCAGCCTTTGTCACAGAAAGCTCTTCCTGTGCCCCGAGGCAGGGCCTGGCCCCAGCGCCTGGCTGGGTAAAGGGGCTGCGTTCATGCTTCAGGCTTCCCAGGGACTAAAGAATGCATGTGTCAGGAAAAGCAGACTAACCAAGTTCAGTTTGTTTCTGTTCTTTGCATATCTGCATGAACTGTCTTTGGGGCTGGGGGACCCATTAAATTATCTATTGCAGTCTCTGAGCAAGGCATTTCTTGTGGTGCCAGAGTGGCTGCCAGCTGGCCAGGCCAGTGTCCCGTCAGGGCGGGAAGCAGATTGCTCTCACCAGGCTGCTGCCTGTCCCAGAAGCCAGCCTGGGTGAAACCAGTGAAAATCGGGCTGAGTGGGGTTCAGGCTGGTCTCCCGTCTCAGAAGAAGAGAGCCCGTTCCCACAGTAGCTGACCTCCGCGGGCCCTCCTCCACCCACGCCTCGGCGGTTTTCCTTCCTACTCGCTCCCCGGTCGAAGCAGTGCGGCAGAGGGGAGGCCACGTGGAGGAGCTGAGCTGGGACTTCCCATCCATGCCAGCTTTCACTCTGGCTTTGGGACCTGTCCCGTGTCTTTGCCCGCTTCATGTTCTCCCAGGTTGCACTTAGTTTGGGCTCCCGCTAAAATCGGTCTGCATTTTCCTGTCACGCCCCAAGCACACGAGAGGTGGGAGAGGGAACTCCAGCAAGGGCCCCAGATGATCTGTAGTGAGTGTGCACTGGGGGGCAGGTGATGCTGCCAGGGCACACCTCCCAAGGAGGCGGGACGGAGCAGCCTGGCCCCTCTACACCCTCACCAAAGGAGTGACCTGGTCCCCTTTTCCCTTCTCCTACCCCTGCCATACTTTGGCTGGCTCTCCATGGCTGCCCAACATCTCACAAGCCTCTCCCTCTGATTTCTCCACCATCTGCCCCTCAGCCTCCTAGAGGGTACCAACTGGGTGAAAGGCTAGCAGGGGTTTCATAGGGTCTCTAGCCTGGCATCTGAGAGCTGTATAGCCCAGAGCCTTTCTTCAGACCTGGACCCCTGGCTCATCTTCACTTCAGTCAAAACTGTCTACAGACATGCTTCAGCCCCCACCCCAGCTGTGACCTGTCCTTCGCCCTTTGTTCCGGCTCCTTGGACAGGGCAGTGGGATGCCAGGCTTGCCCGGCCAGCCGTCCCAGGGCAGTGCACGTGGTCCCTACCACCAACCTATGGCAGACAACACCAGAGTATGTTCCCCCAGATCATCAGAGGGGCCCTGGGGCACTGAACCTTAGTTGTTGCTGCAGACTGCATGTTTTGCACCCCTCCCCAGATTCATATGCCATGGTCTTAGGGGATGGGGCGGGGCCTGTGGGCGGTGGGAGATCATGAGGGTAGGGCCCTGGTGATGGTAGTGGCCTTATAGGAAGACTAGAGAGATGGTCTCTTTCTCTCATGTGGGGACACAACAAGTGGGATGTGGCCGCCTTTCAACTAGGATATAGTCCCTCATCAGACACTGGATCTACCTGTTCCCTGGCAGCAGAAGGTTCTGGCACCATGCTGCCCTTCACCAGCTTCCCCTGAGCTCTGCCCTTCCTGGAGACAAGCGTCACCAAGGCCTGCTCTTCCTAGAAAGCTGGTTACTAGAATTTTCCTACAGGCTAGATCCCTTCTTAGGAAACTGTTATGAGGCCTGAGTGTGTCCATAAACATTGACTAGTCCTGGCATTTGGTTTTATATCTGGGATTACAGACCCATTCCGAGTTGGCAGTGAAGTGCTATTTCTACATTTTGGGGCTCATGTCCCAACCCCCCACCATGTTCCCTGGTCCAGATCTTCCTGGCCCTGCAGAGCCTCTGAGCTGGAAGAAGCCTGGGGCCCAACTTTTGTCCCTGGCCTAGAACAGCGCCTGACACACACTCACAGTAAATATTGCAGTAAATATTGGGACAAGTCACTCCATCGAGGGGCCTGCCACCCAGGGACTCTGCCTGTCAGCCCCTCTGGCCTGACCTGTGTGGGCCACAGTGGGGACGGAGCTGGGAGCTGAGGGAGGAAGGTCCACTGCTAATGGGTCCAGGTTGCCCAGTCTGAGCCACACCTGCCCCAGCTCCTTGCCCTGCTATGGGACCTCACATGTGCTGCCCCTGTGTTTTGCACTCATGTGTGAACCTTCTAGAAGATAGAGCTCGAATGGCAGAGCATCACCCATGGATGGCAGACCCCAGCTCCCTCCTTGCTGGCCCCCATTGCAGGAGGGTGATAAGAAGGCCTGTGGGAGACTGAAGCTTTCATGTTCAAGTGGCTCTTCCTGCTTCCTTCCTGTGGCCTCTGTATGTTCTCCAGTCACTCATAAGACTCCTGAGGCCTCCAGGGCGCTGGATGGGACTCAGCTGAGAACCATAGAGTGGGTGGTATTTGGTGCCTCCCACAGTGGCTGCATCTCCCGAGAGTGGTCTGTGAACATGTGTGTCCTTTGGCCTCAGCTGATGTGCAGACTGGCTGGCCTGGGGCCCAGGAGCCCCGTCTCCCTCAGAGACTCAGCTCGTGCCCAGGACCCAAGAAACTGCAGTGCAACGCCCATTTACCCTGGCATCGCAGGCCACCTGGCCACGGGCCCCCAGCCCACACTCCCATTCTACGTAGTATTCCTTGGGAATTGCTGAGCCAACCCAGACCTTCAATTTATAAGGCAGGAACCTGAGGTTCAGGTGGCGCAGGGACCTGCAGGGGTTCATGCAAAGTTGTGAGTGATGGAGGATGAACTCAGATCCACTGGGCTGATGTGGGGCCGGGAGCTCTGTGCCCAGCTCATGCCAGCCAGGACTCTGTGCCAGGGTGGTGAAAAGGAGGGTGCCCAGCTGTGCCCAGGGTAGGTAGGGCTGTGGCAAGCCTTTGTACCCAGGACACAGCATGACACTAGATGGGTTCAGTGTGACGTGGTGTCTCGGGCTAGGGCTTGTTGGTGGGAGAAACGTGCAGATCAACTGAGCTCCTGTTGTTGGAAGTGCTGTCCTCTGAAGTGCTTGGCAGGGACATTGCCTTCCTCGAGCTGCTGCCTGTGTCCACGCCGATCTCCTGCAGCCGTAGGGACCATTGCATTCCCTCCCATACTGGGCAGATCGTCCCATGTTTTAAAGAGAGCTGTCATCTCTCCATCCTGCCCCCAAGAGCAGTGACAGAGACTTTCCCAGAAGACACAAAGGAAGATGGCTGGAGAGGGATGAGTCTTTGAACCAGTAATTACTCACAGGTCGATATGCTGACCCAGACCAGGACCACCCTCTTGCTGGGCTTTCTGGAGTGGCTGGCAGGGGTTTGTGGGGAGTGACTGTCAGGAGGTTGGCTTCTTGGGCTGGTACAGGCCATGCTCATTGTGCATGTGTGTGCGCATGCACACATGCACATGTTCACTGTCAAGTGGGACCTGGGGTCTCTGTCCCCCTCCCTGCTCCTTCCAGGAGTGTCCCCACCAGCCTCCTGACCTTGCACATGTGTTCTGTCCAGGCCCCAGCTGAAGCCGCTTCCAGGGGTCTCCTCTGGAGCACACGCAGAGATGGTCATCAGATGGATGGTTGTCAGGGTAACAGGGGGGTTTGCTAGGAAATGAGGGGGGACCGGCCCGCAAGGTTAGTGGCAGCGCAGTGCAGCCAGCCCTCTGGGCATCACCTGTATCTTTGAGAGCACTGTTGTGGTTCTGTCCCAATGAGGCCAGTGAGCAGGGTGGGCGGGTGGAGGGAGGGCCCTTCTGCGGGGCATTGCTCACAGGGGAGGGTGTGGGGTGGGAAGGAGAGAGAAGACGTGAATAGGCCTCCTGGCACCGCTCGGGTTTCCCACCAGCCACCCACATGCTCCGCCGGGGCCACGGGTGTCCTAAGCTTGGAAGCATGACAGAGCAGCCTGAGCTTCAGCCCTGCAGTGTGGGTGGAGTGTTTAATCATCGAGTCCCCCGTCCTTTTGGGAAAGAGGAAATGAGTCAGGAAGAACAGTTGCCACAGCAATAACTCAGTGTAGACCCACACCTGTGCCTTCGTCTGCTTCCTCACCAGCGGCAATGGGAGGCTGTCCGTGGAGGGGCTGTGGGTGCGGTGCCGTGTTCAGTGGTAGCTGGGAAGCAAAACTCAGGTGAAGTCACATTCCTAATGGCCCGCTGGTGCAGGGAAGCCAGAGGGGAGTGACTGGTGGCTCGGAGCCCCAGGTTCTCAGCACCGTCTGTCTAGGGCCCGGCCCTGGACCAGAGGCCAGGAACCATCTGCCTTTTGTCCTGGGCACCAACGTGAATTCATGTTTTTATAAGTCAGTGGGACAGGATGATGTCTGCTCCTCATGGAAGGTGACTCTGCACGGATCCTGAGCCTGAGGGTGGAGGGGACGCGTGGGTAGCTGAGGACAACCCCTCGTGGGCCAGGCCCTGGGCCCCACTATAAAGACTGTGTGAGCAGACATGCCCATCCCAGCCGGGAAAGCTTCAGCAGCCTCAGCAGCTGTGTGGCTCGAGGGGCTGGCGCTGCCGCGTGTGCAGACAGATTCCTGAGACTCACTTTGAGGGTGATGGTTCTCTTTACCAACTTGAGCACTTTAGTTTGGGGTCAGCTGTCAGGCCAGGAGGGCCCCTGGAGCCCAGGTAACAACAAGCGGACCACCCCCACCCCATCCCACCCCGTCCTTCGCCTCTGACAGGCTGTGTCCACCTGCCAGCGACGTCACAGCCCCCTTAGAGCCATCAGCAGCCCCCAGTCCCTGTCCCTTGGGTCCGATGTCATTTTTCAAAGCATCTGGCTAATCCTGTGTAAGTACATATATGCACAGATGAACGTGTGCACATGTGAGCTGGCACAGGGGCACTGCTGCTCTCACCCACAGCATCCTTGGGGAGCCTGTCTCCTCTGTAGGTGGCCCCCCTCCATTTTAAGGACACCAGTCCCTCGCCCCAGGGAGATGCCTGCTGCTTGCTCCCCCTTCTGAGGGAGGCTGTCCTCAGGAGCTGGGGGTCAGCAGCAGTGCCCTTGCTGAGGGAAACGCCACTGTGGCACTCTCCAGCGGGTCGTGCAGACGTGGGGACGTGAACCTCCCCTGTGCCTGCGCCCCAGCCTCGGGGACGAGGCTTCTTATCCATCCCATCAGTCAGATGCGTACAATGAACTCCTTTATGTCCCTCCACTCACCTTTGGCAGCAAAACACACTGTCTCGTCCATAGGGGGACTGGCACCCCAGGTCTGTGAGTGGTGCCACTGTGGCTGGGAGTGAGGTGGCCGTTGTGCAGAGGTGACACCTGTCAGCAGGTGCCCTGTGAGAGCGAGGCCGGCAGCCTCCATGGAGGACCCCTCCCTACTGAAGCAGTGGGACCAGGATGCCAGGATGGGACCAAGGGTGGCATCACCCAGAAAGCCTGCGTGCTCTGGTCCAATGAGCCACACGGACAAGCGTGCGCCCACCACTGCTGGCTGCCTGGCAGTGGGTGTGCACAGGGGGTCCAACTCACTCACCGTTTGGCCAGCTCTGGCCGCTGTGACAGAAACCACAGACCAAGTAGCTCTAACAACAGACAGCTACCGTATTCTGGTCTTGGAGGCTGGAAGTTCGGGATTAAGGTGTGGCCAGGTTGGTTCTTCCTGAGGCCTTTCTCCCTGGCGTGTAGATGGGGTCTCCTCTCCATGTCCTTACCTCATCGTCTCTCTGTGTGTGTCTGTCCTGATCTCTTCTTATAAGGACACCAGTCAGATTGGATGAGGGCCACCTTAGTGACCTCATTTTAACTTAATCCCTTCTGTAAAGGCCTCATCACCACACATAGTCACATGAATTGAGGGGACCCAACAAAGCCCATATGACCAACATTTCCTGGCGCTCGGGGCCAGGCGCGACTTCACCTATAATGTACCTTTGTCTCTGTTTCCCGTTTACCTCGTGCACATTTCTTGGAGGTGCAGCTGTTATCACGGCAGGTTCCCAAGTGGGGAGACTGAGGCTCAGAGACACAAAAAGGCATGTCCTAAGGCTGTGACAGTGCAGAAGAGGGGACAAAGTGTGGACACTGAGTTTCAGCACAGCATGACGTGATGGGTGCTGTGAAAACAGCATCTACAGACATGGTAGTGGGGATAGCATTTGCTGGCCCCCCAGGTGGTGTGCTCTGTGAGGGCAGGGACCCTGCTAACCCTGAACCCTGGGCAGCAAGTATTGGTCGAGAATGGGTGTACCCTGAGTGTGTATGGTCACACTTCCCGACCACGGGGAATCTGGCTGTGTGCCTGCCAGCCTCAGCTTCTGGCACCTTCTGTTCCAGCTTGAGTATGTTGGGATGGGACTGGCCACAGTCCGTTGGCAGTGGCATCTCTAGGGACATCCTTCTCGGCAGCCATGTTTGCTGTTCTGAATATGTAGAACTGCGCATGCCCGCCACGCCATGGTCACTCCACATTTCCATCCACGAGCCGAGCCAAGGCTGCTCTGTTCAGTGGGTGGCAGTCCCCCTGCCCTGCTTTCTCAGCTATGCTTACTCAGCTGGTGCCTGGGGCTGGACTCAAGGCTCCACGCCGGGCGGTCGGTTCACTTGCTCCTGGAGCTGTTTTCCTACTGGCCACCTGCGTATGAGGACAGGGTGAGGCTACCTTCTATGTCCAGGCAGCTCTGACCTCTGAGACAGGTCCAGGGCTAAGACATGGCCAGGGTCCACCTTGGCCAGCTGGCCTTGAGGGCACTGTGGCCTGGTCAGCTCTGACCCTGCCCCAGTGTGCCCTCTGTCCTATAGATCCTCGGGCTCTAGTGCACGCTGGCCCCCAACTCCTGGGTACTCCTCTCCAGCTCGGACCACCCAGGGAACCCTGGACATTTGGGGCCCAGCTCATGTTTGGTTTGGTTTGGTTTGGTTTGGTTTGGTTTGGTTTGGAGGTCCCTTGAGGCTCCTCCCCCCTTGTGAGATGCCCCAAAGAGGTGTCCTTTCCAGGGTATAGTTGTCCTCAGGAGGTAGGGTCCCTTGGAGCTCATCTGTCCCAAAGCCAGCAGTGGAGCAGGGACACTCCTCCTCGCAGCCCTGAAGGAAAAGCCGCCGAGCTGCAAGTGTAGGGGAGGGCGGGCTGCCCGCTGCTCTCGGGGCTCCTGGAGAACGCAGTAGGACGGATACATTCTGAAAGTTTACCAAGAACGGGTTTACCAAAACCACCTCACAGACATGTAAGAGGCATACTGGGGCGTCTGCAGCACTTAGAACAACAGGGTCAGTCCCCAAAAGTGAAGAACTTCTGCAAACCAGAGAGGAAAAGTCAACAGCCATTGGAAAATGGACTCTCGTCACGAGCTGGCACTTTGTGGTCCTTTGGCCAGTAAACCTGGGAAAATACAGTTGACCTCAGTCCTGCATAGGGAGAGCGTGTTACATCTACCAGCTGGTGCGGATTAGGAAACCCAACAATTCGGGGTGCAGGTGTGGGCCTCTTGTCTGGTGCTGGACGGGGAGCAGCAGTTCCCACCAGTAGGACAGAGGACGGGACAGAGCCACAGCCATGACCAGCAACACCGATGCTTCTCAGGAATGTAAGGTTGAGTGGAGAGAGCAGCCCCAAGACTGCACGGGCGTGGGGGCAGGGGGCCCTTTCCGAGGCGAAGGCTGTGCGACGTAAATGCACACGTGACAGAACCCCAGAAGAGAGGGAGGCTTGCGGAACAGAGTTCTGGGTAGAGCGTGCCTGCCAGGGTGCGGTGGGAGCAGAGGGGTCACTGTTCTGTCCTTCCATGGGGTGGGGGTGGGGCCCACAGTGCTTGTCGAATTATTAAAAAGTTCACAAAAATAGAAGCGACTAGCCACTGTCCATGTAATGGCCTTTCATGGACAAACAGCAGATGTGTTCCTTGAAGCAAGGAAGTTCTGGGAGTCCATGGAAAAGGGGAGGGCGGACAGTCCCCTTGACAGATCCCAAGCTTCACACCCCGACTCCCGTCCCCCCATCCTCACGACTCCCCACTTCTCTTCCTTTGTGGGTTCGAGGGCAGACAGCGCTGCTTTAATGCCACAGCCCTGCCTCCACTTCTCACCCAGGAGCGCTTTGGGCTCTAAAGTCCTCCGTCCCCACCCCCGGGGGCCTCCTGGTGTGATCAGGCGCCCAGCTCTGGCTGGAGCCTGTCGCCGTGGGCAGGGCCTCAGCTAGGTGGCCGTGCCCATGCATCCTCAGAGTCTCCACGGAGCCAGGCACGGTGGAGACATTATACCGGGTCTCCTCTGTCCTGACAACTGGGCACTGCGCTCTCGCCGGCCCACGTTAGCCTGGAGCTGAAGGGCCGCGGGCAACCCAGGAGCATTGGCACTCACCCAGCCCCGGCAGAAGGCTGCTCTCTCCACTCTGCTCCCTGCGCGGCTCCAGTCTGGGCACCCACCTCAACCTCGGGGACAGACTGCAGACCCACAGCCAGCAGTGAGTCACGAGGCCACACAGCTTCTGCAACATCTCTCTGGAAGGTTCTGGGGCCAAGGGAGGGAAGGACGTTGGCAGGGGTGTGGGAGTGTGGGGTTTGAGGGTGGAGGCTGGTTCTTGAGTCCTTGGCAGCGTCCAGGAGGGGAGGGGAGACACATCCCTGTTTGTGGTTGGGGAAACTGAGGTGTGGCGAGGCTGGGGCTTGCCCAAGGTCACAGTTGGTCCTGAGCCCTCCCTGAGGCCCAGCCTGCTTGGAAGGCCCACGACTCCGTGTCTGTGCTCTCTGCTAGTTCTGGGAACACAGGAAACTGGGGAAGCTCTCTGCTTCCTGAGGAAGTTTCTTCAGGAAATACGCTGAGCCCCAGGGAGCCCAGATCCTAGGCTGGAAGCAAACCTGGGGGAGCCTGGGCAGTGGCCTTGCAAAAGAGAGGCGGTGGGAGCAGGGACAGGTGGCTGGAGGAGCCCTGTGGCCTCCGCTGCCGGAGACACTCCATGCCAGCACAAGACTGAGCCGCCTGGAACCAGGCTTCCTGGAGTTGGCCCAGGCCGGGGCCTGGGGCTGTTCTAAGCTTTTCAGAAAACACCAGCTCCTGATGGTTTGCTGATCTGTTGGTTTCAGAAGGAGGAACCAAATTTAGGCCCCTGCTGGCTTCAGATGGATAGATGGATTCTCTCTCAGGAAGAGCTGGGTGGGGTCAGAACCCCTCCCCCTGGCCAGGACCCTTGGGCCAGACCTGTAGCTCCAGCAGGCCTGTCACCGTGGAGAGAAGAGGCCAAGCCACACCCAGTCTCTGCCTTGGGACCCCTGGGCAGCAAGGCCGAGGGCAGAGCAGCCACACCCAGGCTTTCCACACAGGAGGGCGGGTGTGGGCACCCATGTCCCAGCACAGCACCTAGCCTATGCAGGGCTGAGCAGAGGGCAGCTCTGCGATGTTTACCCCGAGCCTGATCCTCACTGTGGCGCCTGTTGCCCTCCAGCGGACACTGTCCTTGGGTCACTGTAGGTGGGACCTCGAGGCAAGGGGAGAGGCACCTGGCAGTTACTGGTGTCTACCTGCCTGAAGCTGGGACAGGAAAGAACAAGATTCTGACGAAAGCTGGGAGCTGCCGGAAGACGGGGTGCCCCTTACATAGAGAGGGAGGCAGATGGGGCTGGGTGGGGGAGGGAAGGGCAGCCCCAGGAGCTCAGGGCCTGCCCACCTGGTGTTTCTGGTGCAGGCAGCAGCTCCACGCCGCCCGCCCCTCCCCGTGACTGCAGCTGCATCAGGACCTGAAGACTTCACCTTTTCAGGGAGCAGCCAGTGATGTTGGTTTCCCCAGGGGCCTCCCAGCTGCCTCTCACTCTCTCTCCCCTGCCGTCTTGTCACTGCCCAGGGACCCGAGGTGGACAGTGGGTCAGGTGGGACATGGCAGATCCCAGTGGGGGTAGAGATAACAAGTGAATGAATCACTAAATTTAGAGATGCTGCCACTGTGTGAAAGTCATAAGGGACAGGACAGCGAGAGTGGGGAGAACGCCAGCCAGCTGGGACAGATGGGCTCAGCAAGTGCAAAGGCCTGAGGCAGGAGAGAGCCAGGTGCATAGGGACAGACTGGAGACGCTGACAGAGCTGGCACGGTGCAGGGGTCGGAGCTCACTACTGCCCACATCTCTCAGTTAGCAGGTGGTCAGCAGTGGGGAAGGGAGGCGACCTCGCCCAGGTATGAGATTGGTGGTGGTGACCTGGGAGTGTGGTCAGTGCAGATGAGGACGGCTGGTCCAGACTGGGAAACAGTCCCGTAGAACGCAGACCCACCTCCCTCCCTCACAGGCTCCCAAGAATGGGTGGACAGAGTGGGGCAGGGTGGTCTTCTCAGCTAGGTAGGGAGTGGGAGCACCTGACGGGACAGGAACAGCTGTGGCCACTGTGGCCACAGCAACTGCCCCTGCAGCAGCCCTGGTCGGCACTGAGCAGCCCCCACGGCCCTGAGAACAGGGCTGTTCAGGTCTCAGCCTTGTAAGGGCACTTCTGGACCAGCAGCTCCATTACTGCCAGTTGCACAGGCTCAGATGTGATCTCATGGAGGCCGCCTCTCAGCAGGCAGGAAGCTCTTCCCGGCTGGCAGACTTCCCGCACTGTCCGTCCCATCCCGACATGCCACTTCAATTTCGGATGGGGAGAAGACACACAGGACATGACCTGGAGCTGCTCCCCTGGTGTCCGGGGTTGACCACAGCCGTGGAGACACCTGGAGAAGCCTGTTTCTGGTGGGGGTGGGGATGTCTATCTGGAGCCCTGGGGGCTGTGGTCAGGGCTTTGAGACCTCAGAGCACTGTGCTGTCCCTCATTAGATTCAGGATGTCCCCACTCCCTTGCCTGGATTTGAGCTACTTTTGAAGCCAGTAGCACTTGTCCCTGCAGGGGGCCCTAAGGTAGGAAGGAGAGTTTGGGGGCACCCATGCTGGGACCACCCAGGGCCTACTGTCAGGTTTATGTGGGTGGGGGAGAGATGAGGTAAGTTCTCAAGAATCCCGGAAAAGCATTGTCTCCACATTCCCAGCTCCTCATTCCCCAGGGCATCCCTTAGGTCCCACTGAAGTCGGGGAAGGGGACCTCTAGCTGTGGCAGGGGGGTTTGTAGCTGAGCTCTGCATGCTGGGGTACGAGGAGACACTCTCAAGGCCAGCTGCTGAGCCACCTGGGCAGGCAGAGGTTCCCCAGACACCTGGCCTCCAGGTAAGGCAGCTCTCTACTCTGGAATGGCCCAGGGTGCCTCCCCCAGGTTTGTTCCTTGCCCATGGCCGCCCCCATGCCAAGGTCAGGGTCTTCCTCATAGGTCTGCTCCCCTGGCTGGCTGCTCACTGGAGACAGGCCTGGGTGCCCAGCGCACAGTAGGTCCTCAGCAAGTGTGCTGAGAGAGGGCTTGCTGCTGCTGGCTGTTCGCCTGGTCCTCGTGGAGCCTGGAGGAGTGGACAGGACAGCACCCCGCACCTGTCCTCACTTCTGCCCTGTCCAGGCACCAGCAGAGGAAGCTGTGTCACTGCCCTAAGGAGCTTACAACCCAGGACCCCTCCCTGCAGTCACAGCCTGGAGGCTCATGGGGCAGAGCGGGCTTGTGTGGCAGCACCCACACGGCCAGGCCAGGATAGGAGAGCACAGTGATGGCAAGGTGTGCCTGCCAGGCAGGTGGGTGAGCAGTGCCCAGAGCTGCAGCTGCAGAATGGTTGGGCCCAGGGTCCCGGGCATGATGGTGCCTAATGAGCCAGCTGCCTAGACCCTGCCTGGTACTGGGCTATTTCATTGTGTTTGCAAGTGCAGGGTTTCAGCCTGATAAAGGGCTTCTCTGAAAAACCCACAGCGGATGGCACACGATGGTGAAAGACTGCTCTTCTCCTGTATGTTTGCTAGAGTTGGTGTAGCCGAGTCCCGCAATCTGAGCGGCTTATACAAGTTATTTTTCTCTCAGCGCTGGAGGCTAGAAGTTTAAGATCAAGGTGTCAGCAAGGCGGGTCCCTTCTGAGGCTGAGGGAGAATCTGCTGCATTCTCTCCCCCAGCCTCTGGCAAGTTGCTGGCCACCCTGGGAATCCTGGTCATGCTTGCATCCCAAAGAAGCCAGGATGGGTTTCTGCCCAGGAAGGTCCTAGTCGCTCCTGTGGAGCACAGTCCTGCTGGGGTGGGTGTGGGGCTTCAGAGGCCTCTGAGGCCATTGGAGTGCAAGGCAGGCAGCCCACCACCCAGGCAGCCCCGGGGGCATGTGGTCATAGATAGGTGTTCAAAAGAGAGAACAGAACAGCGCCCCACCTGGCTTACTCGGTCCCATCCCCACGGCCCCCACACTCTGCCCCCACGATTTCCTCCCTCAGCACAGGCTGATGGAGTAAAGGCCTGTTAGCAGGGACCTGGGTTCACCACGTTGGGCCACCTCTGCCACAGGAACTACCATTGATGTGAACACTGCTCCAGTGAAAATGGAGCTGGCTCCTCATTTCCCAAAGCCAGGGCTGCGGGCACTGACCAGCATCTGCAGGGCTCAGTGAGTCCTAAGTTGGGAGGTCTGCCCGCCCTGCCATGCCCCATGGAGGGGCTGCCGTGACAGAAGCTGCTTCTCCCCTCGCCTGCCTGACACTCAGAGTGGGGGTGTGTGTGATTTGGTGGCTCAGGTCACGTCGATGGGGCCCGGCCCTTAGCATCATCCTGCTGAGGGTTAGCCAGACTGTCGTTAAACAGCCTTTTTAAGGGGAGTGCCCGGCTGTGAAATGGGGTCGAAACTGCAAGCAACCGAACGCTCTTGCAGGGAGGGTGCTATGAGCCTATGGAAAAGCCTGGAAGTTTCAGCCAGGAAGGCATTTAAGCCGGACAATCTGTCATCTGCCAGGGACCGGTGTGAGGGTCTGGACACCCGGCACAGGTGTGTGGGCCAGCCGGTGGATGACACTGTAGATGGGCCCCAACAGGGGCAGCTTGAGAGCCACCGCCAATCTGAGTCGAGTTGCTTTGACCCCGCAGATGTGACCCTCTGCCCCCCACAGGCTTTGGGGTCAGGAGTAGCTGTCTGGTTGGCTGGTCATGCTTGTCCATGAACACAGATATGAGTCTCCTGACTCAGGCGTAAGGAAAAGGAGTGAGGCGGGTGTGCTGACCCCTTGGGCGGCTGGGGCCTCTTTGAAGATCCAAATAAGTCCTGGCCCCTGACCTGGTCGTTGCCCTGGGGCTTTGGAACCAGAGGAAAGCCCCACCCTTGGGCCAAGGTTTTCCTGCTCTTTGAAAGGATTTGGGTTTCAGGGTCCCACCCTTGCAAGGTTCGCAGAATCAGCCTGTCCTCCACCCACCCCATCACTCCAGAAGCACTCAAGGGGCAGGTGGGAATCCAAGGGAGCAGGGTGTGCAGTTTGTTTGCCCCTGGGCGCTCTGATGACCTAGCACCAGGCTCGGTCACATTCCATCCTGACCGCCCGCATGCTCCAGAACAGGGGACAGAGGCCCATGGCCTCCGCCAGCAGGAGGGCTGACCTGCTGAGCCCTCCTCTGAACCAACAGAACCAGGTTTGGGCCCTACAGAAAAAACAAGCCAGATGGCCAGCAGGGAGAGGCTGGGACTTACTTGGGTCCCAGCCACCAGCGAGGGCAGAGTCCTGGCAGTGGGGACACTGAGTGTGTGTGGTACGTGTGCACAGACAGCTCCGGGGTTCCCACAGTGCCCGTGGTGGGGTGGGGTGCCCTAGTTAGAGCTGCAAGTGTCTCCCGTTTTCAGCTGCACATGGAGGTGACAGGAGTGAAGCTGAAGTGCGGCCCTGATGGGGGTCCTGGCACAGTGCCGCTCAGCCCAGGTACAGTCCTTTCCATCTGAGGCCCTGTCGTGCCCACGTTGGCAGACTCCTCATGCAGAATGCTCAGGGACCATGTTCCCGCAGCTTTCACGCCCGCTGGTGCCATCTGAGCTGGCTTGTTCTCAGGCCACAGAGCTGTGTGTCTGCAGGTGACTCTCATGGGCGGCTGCCTCCTACCCCAGCCCTGTATTGCCCCCCGTCCTCCCAGAAGTCCCTCAGCTTCTCCCAGCCTCTGGGGGCTTTGTGACTGTCACCAAAGTCTTCACTCTGAGCCATGTGCTTCCATTTCTGAGGACCCTTCCCATAAGGTGAAGGCAGCTTTTGTCCCTCTCTCCCATCCCTTGGAGCTGGGCCAGATGCCACCTCTTGGTTTCCAAGTTCTGAGCCCCCAGGGAACCCAGGCCTGGGTGGTGGGTGCCCTTGGCCCAGCCACATCCTCATCCAGGACATGTCCCGGGCCCCACCGAGCACTAAATGGCAGTGTGATAGGAGAGATGGAAGCATAGCGCCTGGCCCTTACTAAGGTAATAGGGCTGTCAGGAACCACGCCCACAGCCAGAGATCCTCCTTTGGAAGGGACAGTTGCGGGGAGCAGTGCAGCCCCCACCCTCACCCCCGAAACTCCAACAGCCCCTGCCTGTCCCCAACCCCCAGTGCTACAGGAATGAGTTGGGGAATTCCATACATTCTGGCCCCAGAGCTACACGGCTGTGGGTATTCCACATGCATTCCATGCACACACACACACATGTATGCACTGTGTACACACATGCTATGCACATGCATGTTGTATACTCACAGACTGAGCCCATACATGTGCACCGTGTGCTCACCTGCTTAAACGTGTGTGCATGAACCATGTTTACACACCTGGGGAGGGGGATTGTGGCAGCAGGTTCCAAGGCAATGAGAGCTGTTGTGTGTGGTATGTGAGAGTGTAGTTTGTAGTGTGTGGTGTGATGTATATGCTGTGTAATGTGTGGTGTGTGGGGTATGTAGTGTGTACTGTGTGTGGTATGTAGTGTGTACTGTGTGTGGTGTGTGAGCATGTGTGTGCACGTGTGCAGCAGGCTGGGAGCCAGAGGCCCAGCTCTGTGAATGGTGTGGTTGTCCAGGCAGTGGGTGTTATAAAGCTGATTTTCTCATGACCGATCCTGATGCAGCCCAGGCCCCTTCTGGACATGCTGGCAGCTGGCAGCTGGCTCCAGTCTGAGAGGTACCAAGGAGTCATTTTGGGAAAAGTAATGAATTTGAGGTGCAGTTGCACTCCTCTTCCCTGGTTCTGCATTCCTTAAAAACAAGGAAGTGAGGAGGCCAGCTTGGGATTCTTCGTGATGGGGCAGACCCTTGTGAGATGCTGGGTCTCCTGGGCCCCAGACAGGCCTCAGCGATGCCGTGGGAGGTCCCCACCACTGGGGAGGGCGGAGACCCCAGGCAGCGCTCTCCCCCCAGCACATTCCTGTGGTTCGTGGGCAAAGTGGGCGGGTCACCTGTCTCAGAGGGTTTGCCCTGCGTCAGATCTGGCTGGTGGCATCCGTCTCGACTACCCGGGCCCGGCTGGTTCAGAGCTGCCCCCGGGGCTCTGCGGACAGCACACGTGCAGGGCGAGGACGCGGCCACCAAAAAGAGAGCCTGGTATTTCCTCTGGACTGGCAACTGGCCCTTCCAGGGCCTCTGTGGGTGGTGAGCCATTTGTCCTAAGTCCCTTTCTGGGTTCTTTTTGAGGAAGGGCCTTCTGTCCTGCGCACTCCTCCAGCGGTAGCTAAAAATACTGCGGTCATTCATAGCCCCATGCATCCCTCTCAGGGGGCCTTGTCTTCCAGCCCAGAAGCCACCCAATGGTTTCGACCATGCACCCCCCTCAGTACAGAATGCTGACACCTCAGCAACCTATGCTTTTTCTTTAAATTGTGTATACAAGGTGGGGTGTCAAAACCAGTATTTGTATTTTAACAGGCTCTTCCGGGAGACGATTCCCTAAACCAACAACAAAACAACCCTATTACAACTGCTCTGCTTAGCTGCACTCCGGGGACCATGTCAGCCCCGTTTCATAGAAGAGGAAACGGAAGCCTGAGGCCCTGATACCGCCGCCCCCCGACCCACGGTGAGTGTGGGTCTGAGCCCCCCCGTGGAGGCCACACCTGGGGGACTTTGGGGCGACCTCACCCCTTGCCAGCCCCTTCCTGTGTCCCACCACTTTGGGTGGACTCTCTCAAGGGCAAATGTGTTTCTGGCTCAAAGAAGAGGCAGGGCCACTGGGCAGGGCCAGAGGGCCTTCGGAGAGACGCTGCAGACCCTGAGGCATCACGCCAGGGTCTCCCTCTGGGCAGAACAGCAGGCCTTGGGCCCGGTTGTTCTCCAGCCAGGGCGGCAGGGGACAGGGTGTGCCCCTCTTGCAAGGCCACTCGGCTCCCCCAGAAGGGACAGAAGGGACAAGGCAGAACGTCTAGGAGGCGGCTATGAAGCACCCTCTGGGCTCCAGTTCTGCTGCCTGCTTTTGGGTGTCTCCAACCAAAGGAGCCTGAGGTGTTTCATCTGTGAGTGAGGCTGGGGAAGGAGAAGGGCAGACCCTTCCCAGGGAGCAGGCAGGCCCCCGGGCTGCTGGATGAGGGGCCATCGTGGGATGTCTTCCCTGTCGTGGGCTGTCATGGGGAGGTGGGGGCACCCTCCATGGAGACGGCCCGAGTCATACTTGGGCCAGCAGTGAGGAGCACAGCTCTCAGCCTTTGTGTGCAAAAGCCTCAAGCCTTGAGAGTGTGGGATGCCGGGTCCATGTGCACAGTAGGAGCAAGCATGCCCGTGGTCAGACCACGAATACAGGAGTATGTGCACAGTGGGGACAAGTATACAATCCAGGAGGGGCAAATACAAGTAGGGCATGTGCACAGAGGGGCACACATGGAGTGGGAGCTCGCACACAGAAGGGTCACACATTCAGTAGGGATGTGTGCACAGTAGGGGCATACACACAGTGGGGGCACACGCACAGTGGGAGCTGGCATACAGTAGGAGCTTGCCTGGCATCGTGCAGTGGCAGCTCCTGAGAGCAAGTCTAGTACTAAGCTGACTTGGTCCCCGTGTGTCTCCAGTGGCAGCTGGTCTGGAGTCACCTTGCCTTTGGCAGCCATGATCATTGGCGGGAGGACCCCAACCCAGAGGTGGCCCCGGGGAGGGGGTGGGCGGGAAGTCTATGTCCTGGAGCAGGGAGGGAGAGGTTAAGGGTCTGCCCCCTTCCAGTCCCTCTCTATAGATTTGCAGTGCCCGGACCTGGCAGGCAAATGCTACGAGGACTCAGATGGGCTCTGGGAATGCAGTAGGGTGACCGAAGGGTGGCACTGGGCCACCGGGCACAGGGGTGGGGCGGAAATGAGAGGAAGGGTGGCTGCTTTAGAGAATCTGCTACTACAAAGAAAGAAAGGAAGGGACTGCTGGATGGGGTGGCCAGGAGGGAGTGGTGGCCAGGAGGGACAGACTGGCTGGCAGGGCCCTGTGTCCCTATACAGCAGGGAGAGAAGGAGAAAGCTGCTCCTAGGGGCTTCGGGGACCAGCCCTCTCTGCTTCTGCAGGAGTCACTTCCTCCTGAAACACAGGCCCCGATGCGTGGAGCGGCCAGCTTGTGATCAGAGCGGAAGGGGACTCTGAGTGGCTGCTGGCAGAGGAACAGAGAGAGCCTGGAGCATTCCTGACTGCCACAGACACTTACTGGGCTGTGCGATGTTATTTACCCCTCCCAGCCACTCTGAGAGGGGGAGCTGAGGCACAGAGAGGGCATGGGACTAGCCTGAGGTCACAGAGCTCGCAGAGGTGGGACTGCTGGGCTCCCACCACACTCTGGACCTCTAGTTTCTCCTGTGTCTTCAGAATTAGATCAGTTCACTGAAGCCATTTGCCCAGAACCAGGTGGCCCCCAGTGATCTCTTTGGCGAATAACTGAGAATGTCCCCCAAGTTTTCTCTCTGTGGCTACTTTCTGGCAGATACTCATCGGTCTAGCCTAACTGCCTTTTCTTCTGAATGTGCCCTTGACCCTGGCTAAGGTATTTGGCCAGAATTTTCAGCCCCTGCTTCTGCCCCTGCTGGCAAATAGCTGCAGCCAACTGCCCAGACCAGGTTTAAAATATTTGGCTCAAGTTTGAGTAAATGGACCTTTTAGAGAATTGATTTTCAGCAAACTGGTCAAAGTCATTCTGTTAAAGGGCTTTCGGAGGATCTATTTTCCATATCACGATCCAGACCATTTCCCTGGACGCCCCCAGAGTGCGTGTGAGTCTATGAGGGGGCTGGAGGAAAACCAGGTCGGCAGAGGGTCCCTTCGGTGGTCCTAGCAGGCACCCAGAGAGACCCTGCAGGCTTCCTGGGCTGGTTGCCCAAGCCAGGGGACAGAGGTCACGGGCATGTGGTCACCTGGTGTGGCAGGGCTGCCTGGGCAATGGCAGGGACCCAGCCAGTTCACCACTGCAGGCTTACTACCAGGGCACAGGCTGCCTCCCCCAGGGCCCCTCCCGGTTTCTCCAGCTGTGTCCTGGTCTTCCTTCCCCTTCCTGTACTCCCTGGCACCCTGCTCCTAAGCAGACACGACAGTCCGCACCCCTGGTTGAGCCTGAGTCTCTTCCCCTGGGGATGCATGTCCGCACGTGTGTCCTGTCTCCCACATCTTTGAAGGGTATCAGTGGTCAGTGTGGGAGGGTTTGCCCAGGGCCGCACCATGCACTGAAGCCTCCAAAATGGACTCCGTGGACCTTTCCTCCTCCAGGACAGCCCTGCTGGCAATGCCCAACTTAGAGAGGTATGCTTCTCCAAAAACAGTGAATAAAATAAAGAAATCAGGGCCTGGTGAAGCAGGTATGGACTTTGGGGCAAGACAGCCTTTGAGCTCACGCCCCACCCTCTGCCTGATCAGGACAAAGGTAGGCAGCAGGAGGGCTCAACACCAGGGTTATGTCTCCGCAGATGGGACACGGAGTCCCACAGGCTCTGTGGGGAAGTGCGGCAGGCCTGCATTTGGTCCCTGGGAGGGGACTTGGCTGCCGGGACTCAAGCCCACAACTGAGGGCGAAGGGCAGGGCTGGGCTGGGCTGGCTCCGGCCTCCAGGACGCTGTGGGAGGGAAGCAGAGATGAGGCTGGGCAGGAGCAGACCTGTGATGGAGCCAGACCCCTGCGGGTTACCAGCCCTGGGGCTGGCCAGCCGGCTGGGTGGAGGCTGCTGCACAACTTCCAGACAAAAAAGGAAGGAGAGACAAAAATAAAGCAAAAGCAGAAAGCCAGTGACTAGACAACAAACCACTCAAAATAAGCCTGCAGACCCAGCCCTGAACACGGAAGATTGGGGTGTCTTGGCTGCACAAGTCTGAGAGTGGATTAACTGTCACTGAGTCGTGCATTTTAAAACGATCGCTTGTGTGTTATACAAATTTCACCTCGCTTTTTTAAAAAAAAGAGCCAACAGAATCCACAGTCAAAACATGAATTCTTTCCGGATGAAGTTTATGGACGTGTGTCATAAAAACTCTTAATCTGCCAGTGACACGTAGAGAAATGAAGGAAGAGAGTGTGTCCACTCGAGGAAACTGAGAAATCGGTGTGGTAGACCCTGGGCAAGAGCAGTTAGGCTTGGAGCCCTCGGAGGTGAAGGATGCTCTCAAAATCTCAAAAGCTGCCATCCAGTGCCCATTGAGAAGAGGGAAATGCTGCAGAAGACAGAACTCAGGATCTGCCCAGGATGCAGATCACACGCACGGGAGCGGCTGCGAGGTGTGAAGGGGAGACAACATATGTCTGAGAGGGACCTCAGCAGAGGAGCAGAGCTGGGCAGAGAAGCAGGACGGGGAGCGACAATGGTGAGGGAGAGTCCACAGCCTAAGCCCTTGACGTTTGGGCTGGAAAGGCACTCCCGGCAGAGAGCGGGGGAGAGTGAGGCATGCACCCTGAGTTTGTCACGATTCTTAGATGCAGCTAGAAGAACCCATTCTTGCTGGTTTGGGCACAAAGGGACTAGTGCAGGGGCTTGGACAGCGCTCAGAATCACCAGGAGGACCCCAAGGGATAGGATGCACGAGTCCCGGACCCCCAGCATGGGGCGGGGCCTCTGAGGCATAGGGTCAGACTCCTGGACCCACCCAAGAGTAATATCAGGAACAAAGACTCCTGGAAGCCCCAGAGAGAAGAGGTGAATTATTTCCAATGGAAGGAAAGGAAGGAAGCAGAAGCCGTGGCCGCGAGAGCAGCGCGATGTTGACAGTCACCTGTCAGCCCCGCATGGACCTGAGGGAGGACGGGCCGAGACTACCCGTCCTGGCTCGCAGGGGCTAAGCGGTGACACCACCGAACCCACTACTGAGAGAAGTGGGCAGAGGTGTGCGGTGAAGGAACCCGCGCTCGGCAGCTGGTGAACCAACCACCCCCCCCAGGGGTTGTGCTGGGGGGTTTAGAGAAGTTAATGAACTTTCCAAGCAACAAGATGAAAATGTGGAAGATGTGGCTGGGAGGGGCTGCCCCACCCGCCGCACACCCACAGCTGCCTCTGCACGGACTGGGTTGTGGGGGACACAGACACCCCTCTGTCTGCAGCTCACTGTCCAGGAGAACTGCTGGGGAAACGTGGAGGCGTCGGGAAGACTGAGCCCCAAGGCTTGTCCATTCGGAGTCTCCATCTTCTGTGAGGAATGACCTGGAGGCTCTCGCCCAGCATGACACTCCACCCCTCGAGGTGTGACCCGGGGAAAGGCCAGGAGGATGCTGGGAGCACCTGTGGGCAATCTTGGCAGTACTTCTCAGCCAGCTGTGGGCCCTGGCGTGCTGGTGGGGCAACGTCACCGTGCTGAGGACAGGCCTGCAGCCAAGTTCCCCGGTGGGGGTAGGGCGAGGGGGTTGGGGCAGCAGAATGATGTGTGCGAAGTATGCAGCGTGGGTGGGAATCCTTCAGAAAGCTCCCCTCTGCGCCTTTGGGATGGGGCTCCGCCCAGGGAGGGGCTCATCCAGGGAAACCCGTCCCCAGGCCGCCCAGGCCTGAGGGCAGAAGGGCCCCCCTCCCCAGGTGTGCGTGTGGCCCTCCCTCAGCAGGCCCGGGCTTGTTCTGGGTGAGGAGCGCACACAGAGTGGCCTGGGTGTGGGCGGCTCCAGCTTAGAGGCAGGTCCTTTCCCCTTGGAAGCCGGGTCACCTCTTCTAATACGGGCTGGGACAGCGGCAGGCCTGATCCCGGAGAGAGTGACCCACAAGGCCATACTGCTGGCCCTGCACGCAGACATGCGGGCTATCTGATGACCACCAACGTCTGCATCTGGCCCTCCACCCCTAGCTCAGGGCCCTGGGCCCTGCAGGCGATGGCCATCCAGAGCTCACAGGACCCCGGGTACAGACATGGGCCTGGAGCCAGCTCTGCTGTCCTACCTTGTAGCCCAGGATGGGGGAGGGACTGTGGTGTCCTGAGAAGGTTGAGAGTGATGTCGACCTGGTGGGGCCTTGGGCTCAGCCAGAGCGTGGGGCTGGAGTCTCAGTGTGTGACTGATGTCCTCAGAGGCCCCCTTGGGCTTGACCCTCCAGTTAGAGGGAAAGTCTCTGGTCATGACACCTCCAGTCAATGGGTCGTGGGAGTGACATCAGAACCTGGCATGGCCCCCAAGCGAGGGCTTAGTAACACCTGGCCCCCAGAGCATAGCCAGCTGTGAGTGAGGCCATGCTGGCCTGCAGCAGCAGACGAGAACAATCCCCCCATGTGGAGCTGCTGGTCTGCCCTGCCCAGCACAACCCCTCCCCCAGGTCCAGCAGCCTCTCTGACCCCTCACCAGGTTGCCACAGTCACCCCCCTGACCCCTTTGTCCTTTCTCCCTCCTGCCTGTCCCCTGCACCAGCCTCACTTGCTTGCCTGTGGAATGTCCCTCTGGTCGTGGCTTTCTTGGGGTGTGCCAGGCCTGTACCCCTCCCCTGTCTCAGGGACATGGGGACTCGGGGACTTTCCTCTGTCCTCACCAGCTCAGCCTCTGTTCTGCTCCTGGGCAGCCCAGGTTCAAGAGAGTGGGCAGGCTGTGTTTGAGCCTGGCCTCCAGATGACCAACTGCGTGGCCCCGGACGAGCTGTCTACTCCTTGAGCCAGCTTTTCCTGCTGTATCCTGGGAGGCACGGGCAGCCAGGGCAGGGAGAGGCTGGTGGCTTTGGAGCGCAGCGTAAGGAGGTCCTGGCTTTCCCCATCCTGTGGCGAGGCCTGGGGTGAGCACCTGCACCTCTGAGCCCGGCCATTGCCGGCCTCGCAGGGCTGCAGTGTAGCACTTGACAATGAAGACGCACTTGGAGGCCAAGTGGCCAGCTTCCCCGCCTACTGGGGGTGGGTCGCGGTTCTGAGGGGTGTTTACAGTCTTTTAGAAGTCCCCAGTGCTGTATTGGCTCCTGCCCTCCCCCATCCCCCTTCTTGTGTGTCAAGGATCACCTGCCACTCAAACTGTCCTGGAATCCTGTCTCAGCATCTGCTTCTAGAGGACCCACTCAAGTAAGCCTCCTGCTCTGGCCTCACGAGCCCCTGATTGGTCTCTCAGTGGTCCCCTCACCCCATCTTTCTTTCTGGGTCCCCAAAAGGTCATTGTCCAGGGCAGAGGGTGGGCCTGCCTTTTGGCCAAGCCTCTGGTTGCTCTCTGAGTGTGGGGTTGCAGGCAGGGGGCAGGAAGGCAGAGCTGGAGATGGGGTACACCTTGGGAGGCATGAGCAGGCTGGGTGCTCACTGCCTTGACCCATTCGAGTGCTGGGGACTTTGGCCGGCGCCCTCGATTGCTGGTGTGGCCCCCCAGACCAGGGACAGTGGAGCCTGCTGGTTACGTAAAGCTCTCCTTACATAACCAGCATGAAGATACATGAAAAGCTGGGCAAGTCAAAACAACCGTAGCCGGGCAGGGGAGGGCTGTGCAGACAAACACTGGAGTGTGCTGAGTGACTGGTCGGAAAGCCCCAGCCTCCGGCAGGAAAGGGAGTCTGGGTGGGGCAGCCCTGGAAGAGAAAGTGGTTGGACAGACAGACGCAGAGGCCACTGCCGGCTCCCAGGGCCCGGCCTGCAGTCCTTCCTCACGCTGCTCGCACACCGTGCACGCACGGGGCGTCTCTTTTCTCCCTTGGCTGGAAATACCCTTTTTAAAAAATGTGCAGGTCCTGCTGACCCTTCCTTTCCTCCTCCAATAGGGGCTCTTGCATCTCACCCCTGACCTGTGCTTTTGTGGTTATTCTTGTCTTGACCAGTCTTTGCTTGGAAAACATATTGCTCTTTGTACCCTTTGATTTCGTTTTTGCTTTGCACACAAGACTTGATATTTGTATGTGCAGACACAGAGAGGTGACAGACTGTTTTTCCCCTGGAGACTGTGATGCCTGGCGAGTCAAAAGCTCCGTTTCGCCTCCTCCGGGTCTCCCACTGAACTGACTGCAGGACCCGCAGCACACCGACCAGAAAGCCGTTCCCATGGCGTCTCTGGTCAGCTGGCTGCAGCGCTGTCTCTGCCTGAGCTCAGGAACCAAACAGGTTTCGACAGCAGGGGGTACCCGGCCCTCCGAATGAATGTGCAGTGTCAGCTCGCGCCATCTTGAGGCTCCGGCTGCAGCCCTTTCTGTCCCCACCACAGTCCCCAAGTGAGTCATCACACTGTCATCACGGTTACAGGGCGGTGCATAGACTTCACTTGGATTCTGGACCTGGCACCTCATTCTCTGTGCTCCGCTTTCCCCACCTGTACAGGCGTAAACATTGTATCTCTTTTTTTAGGATTCTTCCTAAAAAGAATGAAAACCACGTATGTAGAGTGACTGGCGTATGCAGTAGCCACTGATGAATGACAGGCATTGTTATTTTCATCAATATTGTTCATCGAGTCCTTGGAGTACACGTGCCTTGCCGCAGGCCTGGTCTCTGCACCTGGCCTGTGCTGGCCCCTCCCTTCACACCTGGATTTAGGGACCCGTCGGTGACCCAGGATGATCTCAATGAGATCCTAACACAGCCACATCTGCAAAGGCCCTACTGCCAAGTCATGTTGCACACAGGTCCCGGGGATGGGGACAGGGACTTACTTTGGCAGCCATCACCCAGCCCGCTCCAGCTGCCACCAGAGGCCTCCCTAACCATCCCACTCTGCGGGAGCACAGGGGGCTCCTGGAGGTGTCCGGGCTTGTTGAAGCAAGCACGGTTTGGGCCAGCGCTGGAGGCCTGTGGGGCTGCCTCCTCAGCACGCCCGGAGCCCTCAGAACCCCGTTGCACATGCACACCTGCAGCCCTGCTTTGAGCTTCTCCCCAAGTTAGACTCTCCACCACAACTCTCTCTCTTGTGCCCCCCACCCAACACCTCTCCTGCTTACAGTGTTTCCCTCCCTGGGGTGCAGAGCTGCACGCAGACCCCCATCTCACCCTCCATCTTCCCTGGACAGAAGCTGAGCCACCTCCCCTGGCCCTGGTACCCAGGGTAGGGGAGCCACAGCTACCTAGGCCAACTGTGAGTTTCAGAGGCAGTGACAGTGGAGTGAGGGGACAGAACAGGGGGAAGAGAGAGGGGAGGAGGGGGCCCAGGATGCCCCCGGAAAGCCTAGGGTTTAATGCAGATGGTACCTGTTCCCACCCCCAGCATCTCCACAGCCTCCCAGGCCCCGTCGGGCAGCCCAGTGTCCACTCCCACACAGCCTGACCCCTGACTCTAGAGCCTTCGGATCCATCTCTCCCTGCCACTTACAGGGACCCCAGAGAACACTGGCCTGGCCTCATGTTTACTGGGGAAGCCGAGGCGGCCGGATGAGGCTGCTTTGTTTTGTTCTCTGTTCCTCTAATGGGGGCTGCCCTGGTGTTGTTCTTTCTGCCTTCACGTGACTGGTGCTCCCTGGGGTGGGGGGAGCTGGCTGTCCCCTCTCCCCGCCCCATTCTCACCTCTGTGACTGTCCTAGGAAGGCAGATGCATAAAAATAGCCCCAGCTTGCTAAGCCACAGGCCTCTTTTCTGGGAAGCGGGGCCCTCTCTTCTGGCTTCCTGGGACACCATCCCCAGACACATGGAGATCAGCAGCTGTCTGAGCTGGCAACGTCCAGCCCTCAGCTGCTGCTTGTCCCTGGGAGGCCACTGGCCCTCCTGCCACCTCTCTGGGGACCCGGTGGGGTGTGGAGCATGTGCTCCACTGGCCTCATGTCATCTGTTTTTGGAGCAGTATTTTTACCCAGGGTGGTGCCAAGGGTCACCCAGCCCTGCTCACCAAGAGGCCCTGCAGTAGCAGCTTGGGGGCAGTGGGTGGGGACCTCCTCACCCCCCACAGGGGCCTCGCAGCTCCATCTTCCTTCTATGGCTGGAAGGGAGTCTGGATATTTTTATCCCCAGTGAGTGGCCAGACAAGAAGCCTTCTCTGGGGACCCAAAAGATGACTCAGAATGGAAAATGGTGGCCACTCACGGGAGCTCTGGGGCCAGCTGAGCAGCCTGGGCCACCTGTGCTTTCCAGCTCAGGATGGGAACCCACTCTGGTCCCCCACCATGGAGGGATGTGGGACCCCAGATGCTGCTCCCCCACCAGAAGAATGGGAAGGAGCCACCCTGGAGTGATGGGGTGCCCCAGGGTGGTAGGGTCAGCAGACCCACTGGTGCTTGAATGGCACCTCCCACCAGTCTTCTGGGGTCCCGAAAGTCCATTGTGACCCTAGTGCCGGGACGGAGTCTCCACTGTCATGCCTGGTCCCCTGATTTAACATTCAGAGTTGAAGCTGCTCACTGTTCCCCTCCTGGCACCCTGGTCCCTGTTCCTGCCGTGAACGTGTTCCTCTTGTCCCCTACCTTATGCCCTTCCTTCCGGTGATGTGATTGCTGATTCGCCACAGACTGGTTTTCTGTTTTATTTTTCATAAACACATGCTGTGATTACTTTGAACCTGAAAAGGTGTGTTTACGGCATTTACCTTGAACGTGTCGTCGATAAGACTGGGTTCAGCCTGTTACTTCACACTTCACTTTTTCCTGATTTTCGTCCCTCTGCTTATGTTTCAGGATTTGGTCATATTCCATTTTAACTTATCTATTGGCTTTTGGCTCTGTCTCTGGATTTGTTATTTTTTTTAGTCGTTGCTTTGCCATAACAATGGACTAACCCTAACCTCCTCCAGTCTCCTTAGGGGTCAAGGAAAACAAGCCGTAGAACCACGGAGACTCCCCCCACCTCCTTCCTTTCAAAAAGACCTTTCCCACTGCCTTTCAGCTACCATGCTCATATTTTAAATTTTTCTTGTTTTTAAAATTTTTGCACTTTTAAATTTTGTACCTGACTTCATTTTAATTAATAGACTTTTTTAAAAAGTAGATTTAGGTTTACAGAAAAATTTAGTGGAAAGTACAGAGAGGTCTCATGTTCTCCCTTTCACCTGCTCAGTTTCCCATTAGTAACGTCTTTTTTAAAGTATATTTCATTGATCATGCTATTGCAGTTGTCCCATTTTTTTCCCTCCCCTTTCTCCTTCTCTACCTGGTACTCCCATTCCCTCCAGCATTCCCCGCCCTTAGTTCATGGCGATCGGTTGTACATATAAGTTCTTTGGCTTCTCCATTCCCTATACTATTCTTAATCTCCCCCTATCTATTTTTTTCTTTTTTAAATATTTTTTATTGATTATGCTGTTACAATTTTCCCAATTTTCCCCCCCTTTCCCCCCTCCACCCTGCCCCCCCAGCCCTCTAGCATTCCCACCCCTTAGTCCACACCCATGGGTTGTACATATAAGTTCTTTGAATCCTCTGTTTCCCATACCATTTTTTATCTCCCCATCTACCTTATGCCTACTAACCATGCTTCTTCTTCCCGTACCTTTTCCCCTCTATTTCTCCCCCACCCCCACTGAAATCCCTCCATGTGATGTCCATTTCTCTGATTCTGTTCCTGTTCTGGTTGTTTGCTTAATTTTTGTTTTTGTTGTTTTTCTTTTCTTTTAGGTTCATTTGTTGATAGTTGTGAGTTTGTTGTCATTTTACTGTTCATAGTTGTGGTCTTATTCTTTTTCTTAGATAAGTCCCTTTAACATTTCACTTAATAAGAGTTTGGTGATGACGAACACCTTTAACTTGACCTTATCTGGGAAGCACTTTATCTGCCCTTCCATTCTGAATGATAGCTTTTCTGGATAGAGTAATCATGGATGTAGGTCCTTGCCTTTCATGACTTGGAATACTTCTTGCCAGCCCCTTCTTGCCTGCAAGGTTTCTTTTGAGAAATCAGCTGACAGTCTGATGGGCACTCTTTTGTAGGTTACTGTCTCCTTTTCTCTTGCAGCTTTTAAGATTCTCTCCTTATCTTTAATTTTGGCTAATGTAATTACGATGTATCTTGGCATATTTCTCTTTGGGTCCAACTTTTTTAGGACTCTCTCTCTGAGCTTCCTGGAATTGTACGTCTATTTCCTTCACCAGATTGGGGAAGTTTTCTTTCATTATTTTTTCAAATAAGTTTTCAATCTCTTGCTCTTCTCCTATGATTCAGATGTTGGAATGTTTAAAGTTGTCCCAGAGGTTCCTAAGCCTCTCCTCAGTTTTTTGAATTCTTGTTTCTGCATTTTGTTCTGGTTGAATGTTAATTTCTTCCTTTTGTTCCAAATTATTGATTTGAGTCCTGGTTTCCTTCCCTTCACTGTTGATTCCCTGTGGGTTTTTCTTTATTTCACTTTGCATAGCCTTCACTTCTTTCTTTATTTGCAGCCATACTCAGCCATTTCTGTGAGCATCCTGATTACCAGTGTTTTGAACTCTGCATCTGATAGGTTGGTTATCTCCTCATCACTTAGTTCTTTTTCTAGAGTTTCGATCTATTCTTTCAGTTGGGCCATATTTCTTTATCTCAGCACACCTGTAAAGGGTGGAGCCTTAGGTATTCACCAGGGTGGGGCAACCCACTTGGCTGTGTTGTGGTGCTGCCCGTGGGGGAGGGGTCAGAGAGGGAACAGTGCCAATTGTTCGGTTCTGGCCCCACTTCAAGAGACTGGCAGTTTCTCCCGCTGCCACAACCCCCACAGGTTTTTACAACCAGAGGTTCTGAGGCCTTACCTTGACTGCACTGGAACCCTGGATTTCACAGTCTGTCTCGTTTCCCAGTTATTCCTCCTGGTTTATCTGCATGTGAATGTGGGACCACCTGGTCCACCAGCTCCCGCCTCGCCCATCTGGTCTATCACCTTGTCACACGTCCTCTCTGCCCTGGCTCCCCATCTCTGCCCTTCCTACCAGTCTGGATGTTTGTTTCTTCTTTAACTCCTTGACTATCAGATTTCCATATAGTTCGATTTTCTGGGACTTCTGGTTGTTTTTGTTTTTAAATTGGTTGTTTCCTTCTTTTGGTTGTGGGAGGAAGCCAAGCATATCTACCTACACCTCCATCTTGGCCAGAACTTGCTCCAAGCCCACTGGTAGCATCTCGCATTAGGAAGACACACTGGTTACAAGTATGACCAGTGCTGCTACATTGTTACTAACTAATGTCTACAGTTTACACTGGGGTCACTCTTACATTGTGCTTTCTATGGGTTTCAATAAATAACACAATGACATGTATCCACCATTATAGTATCACACGGAGTAGTTTCACTGCCCTAAAAATCTGTGCTCCCCCTATTTATCACCACCCCGCCAACCCCTAGAAATGTCTTGGGGGGTCTATAGTTTTGCCTTTTTCAGAAGGTCCCAGATTTGGAATGATACAGTGTGCAGGCTTTCGGACTGGCTTCTTTGACTGAGCAACATGCATTCAAGGTTCCTGCGGAGCTTTCTGTGGCCCCATGGTTATTGATGAGATACCATCAGTCATTTGAATTGCTATCCCCTACATGTCATGGCATGTATCTTTTTTCTCCAGAGGCTTTCAAGATTTTTCACTATCCTCAATTTTTTATAGCAGATTGCTCTGTGATGTGTCTGGGTGTGCCTTTCTTTGAGCCTAGCGCTTTTGGAAGTTGCTCAGCTGTTGGAACTGTACATTGATATCTTTACAAATTGGGGACTTTTCTGCTATTATTTGTTCAAATATTTTTCTGCCTGTTTTTTCCTCCTCTCTTCTGGAACTCTAGTGAGACTAATGTCCAACCTTTGGATGCTGCCCCACATGTCCCTCAAGCTCTGTTCATTTGTTTTTTTATTTTTTTGTTTTAATTTTCCTTTCTGTTGTTTAGATTGAAGATTTTCTATTGATCTGTCCATAAGTTCATTGATTCTTTCTCCTGTCATTGCCATTCAGCTATGAAGCCCAGCCAGTGCTCTTTTTAAAATTTCAGATATTATGTTTTACAGTTTGAAAATTTACTTCTTTTCTGTGGTTTCTATTTCTCTACTGATAATTGCTATTTTTTCCATTCATTTCAAGTGTGCCTTCCGCATGGAACATGGTTGTAACAAATGTTTCAATTCTTTATCAGATGAGCCAAGCACCAGGGGTCACCTTGGGGCTTCGTCGATTGTTTTTCTCATGAGAATTCTGTCAGTTCTTCATACGTCACATAATTTTGGATTACATCCTGAATATTTCAAATATTATGTTGTGTAGTTCTGGGTCTTGTTAAAATCCTCTGGGAAAATGTTGCTGCTCGAAGCGATCGGTCCAGTTAGGTCTGACGCTCGCCCTGTCTCACCTTCGTGGGCTGCGGCTTCCACCTCAGCTCAGCTCTCAAGGCCCCTGCACTGGGGGTCCGTGCAGGGTGAGCCAGGCTGGAGCAGGTTCACGCACAGAACCAGCAACCGTCTCTTCCAGCTCTCTCCCTCCGGGACCCCTCCCGCAGACTCCAGCCCGCCGGGGCCCCCTCTGCTGCTTCCTCCATCCAGAAAGACGGTGTTCCTCTCAGAGTCCTGGCTGCCTGTCCCCCCGCTGCCCTGAGGCACCGAGACCATGAGGCTCACTCCTTCTTCACCAGGACTAGAAGCCCACACTTAAATGTACAGAGTCATTTCAACTGGTGGAGCTGGTACAATATTTTCGGGCGACTAAGTTCAGTTGCATAAAAATCGTAATTGTATTTTTCGGAAAATCAGTTTAACCTGTATTTGAAACCCTCCATTCCTACCGGTGGCAAAAAATTGTATCTTAAATCATTCCATTTAGGATTTTCTCTTCCGCAGCTCACTGGTGAAGAGTGACAAATAGAAAGCCACCAGTGGGAGACTCTGGTGGCTTTCTAGGCTGCCTATAAATGGCTGTGGGAGCAAGATGCCCTGGTTCCACCTCCCAACAACCAGTGCTGTGGACTGTGAGGGGCGTGACTCCAGGTGTGAGGCTGCCCTGTGCCCACAGAAGCCATTGTCATAGCCTCTGTGGGGTCTCTGAGCCCACCCCAAAGCACCCTAGGGACTGGAGCACAGCAGGGTGGTCAGCAGCCACTTTCAGAGGATGACCCGCATGTCCATCTGTACCGAGAACACCCATCGTGGGCTGGGAGCTTGGGGCCTGCAGGCTGTCCACTGTGACCTCTCCCTGTGGGTTCCTCCCCTCACCATGGGGCAGTTGTAGGGTTTGGGTGAGCCTGGCCTTTGCCCTGAATCTGGGAGGCAGCGTCATGGCAGAAACTGATGGCCATCCCAGGGATCTTGCCTGTCCGGGCCATCCCAGGTTTGCGTATGTTTTCATATAAATCACTTAGAGGTTAAGTAGCTGCCCTCCATTTCTGCCTGAGTCTCCCCACACAATGGAGACTGCAGGAAGATGGGTCTCATTTTCATGGCCTCATGCACTGCCCGGCACATTGGGACTCATGTGGGACTGGACCCGCAACCCGGGCCCGTGAGCGCCATGCTGGTCTCCTGGGAGCATGAAGGGCGTTTCTGTCGTTGTGGACACTAAACAGATGTTGGGGGTGTCGGCAGGGATTCAGAGCTGAGGTCCAGACAGTGGTAAGACGCGGACCCCGAGATGTAACTCGGAAACGCATGAAGCTGCAAGTTGTGTGAATAGGAGCTCTTCAGGGTGAGGAGGGGACAGACATGGACCCTGGACAGGCAGCAGCAGGGACCGGGCAGCAGACCTGACCTGAGTTTGCAGTGAGCTGGGAGGAGGGAAGCTGGGGGGGTGGGGGGCACGGCCCAGCGGGATGTCCCCAGAGGGCTGTTCTGCCATCCAAGGAGGGTGGTGTGTGCAGGTCTGGCTGAGCCACAGGGCTCCTTCCCTGACCACTGGGCAGTGGAGGTGGGTTGGGTGCAGATCTATGGGGAGGAGAGGGTTAGGTGCCCTGGACTGGTGAGCCTTTTGTGGGCAGTGATGGAAGGAGCTGGGGAGTGGACACGGACGTGGGTCTGCGGGTCTCAGGGCAGACTGAGGGAGCTGGGCTTTGAGTGTGTGTGCGTGTGAGTGTGGGAGCGGACCCCAGGGGAAATGCCAGAGCTCAGCCCCTCTACCCACTCCTTCAATGGAGGTGCAGAGATCAGCCTACCTGCTCTCCTTGTCCTAGGGCCAAGTTCAGGCAAAGGGGATTTCCCAACCACTGGAAGCCCTGAACTAATGTTTTGAGAATTTAGAAGGAGGGCACTGGAATTCTCAAAAAAAATTTGTAATGCGAGGGATTTACCTAAGGAAAGAAATGCTAGTACTTCAAGGGACTGTCCTAAGGTCAGAGTTCAGTCCACATGTCTTTCTGAGCAATCAGACAGGAGCTCTGGAATATTCCAGACCCCTGTAGCTTCAGCTGAGGGCTTCTGTTTTCTGCAGGAGGCGGGGCGCAGAACTAGCTGGCTGTGTGTTCCTCACTCCGAGCTTCACGAGCTTCACGGTGCACTGTGCTGGAGGCGGCCTGGAATGGGGGAGGGGAGCTCCTGGCATTTGCTGCTGTGGCTCCAGCCTACCCCTCAGGCAGGACCGGGAGCCGGTTCTCTGGCTCTTTAACTCATCTCCTTCCCTGTGTTCTTGCCTCGGGTGGATTCGATGACCCCAAGTCCCAGCCCTGGAACCTGATGGAGACGTGATGCCGGAGCTGCTGGAACGAAACCAGTGGTACCAGCTTTGCCTCGGCCCAGGGTTTCCAGGGACCAAGGGACCAAGTGCTTTGCGGACAATGAGGTCACACGCGGTGAAACCCACCAGTCAGCATCCTTTGAGTGTTTGGACACTTCCAAAGACCAGCTGTGCGTGGACTTTGTGCTTTGTGATCTGAAATGACATCTGGAAAACGTGCTCTGTGGTTAAAATGCATGATTCCTGGCATTCTTAAAACTTTGAGTTCTGAAAAGAGACGGTAGCCTCCTCCCTTGAGGCACCCGCAGCTGCGGGAATACCCTTCATGGGTGCTTCACGCACGTCCGGGCGAGAATCAGACTGAGAGAATCCAGACCTCAGCGGGGAGATGAGAGGGTGTGTCGGGGCACCTTGTGGTGACACTCTGTGGTTTCCCTTGGTGGTTTGTGTGGATGGGTGGGTGTCAGAGGGCCTGAGTCCCCACCTCTCTGTGGGCAGGTGATTTCTAAAAGAAATAAGTGGAAATGCAGCCCTGGCATTTTTGTCCTACTGAGGACCCAGTCCCCAGGCCCTGGGGCCACAGCAGCAGTTCCTGGGAAGACTGTGGCTCGTGGAAGAACATCAGGGTGACAGTCGTGGGCAGAGCATCAAAGCTGGTCAGCTGCTCCCTGGGATGGGGCTGCCAGCCATCTTGGAACTCTGGGCAGGACCTTGGGGACCACTCCACTGTATGAGTTCTCCAGAAAGTTGATCTCTGAGCTTTTGTGATTGTTAGGGACTGAATATTGTGTCCCCCCACACTCTTACGTTGGAACCCCAATCCCAAGGTGATGGTATTTTGGGGAGGTGAGGAGAGGCTGAGGGTGGGGCCGTCGGGACTGGGACGAGTGCCCTTACAAGAAGAGACGCAACCAAGAGCTGCTTCTCTCTCCGCCATGTGAGGACACCGGGAGCAGACAGTCGTCCACAAGCCAGGACGGGGGGCTTCCCTAGACACCGGATCTGCCAGCCCCAGTCTTGCTTGGACTTCTAGCCTCCAGAACCGTGCAAAATGAACGTCTGCTGCTTCAGTCTGTGGTATTTTTGCTCTAGCCACCAGAGATGACTGAGACAGCAGTGTCCCGCTGCCAGTATCTGCCAGTGTATAAATATGTATTTATTTTTGCATGTCCCATGGACTAGCGTACCTCAATATTTATATATTATAAAATACAGGCATCCTAACTTTAAAAAGGTGAGATACAAAATGAACACAATGGGAGTGTTTGTGTTGTCCCCTCGTGCATCCCTGGGGTGTGGGTGCGTCCCTTTTCTGGTGACCCTGGTCTAGGGTTTGGGGACTGTTGAGAGTTCAACTTCACAGGAAGGATGGGCTTGCTTTTTGCTGTTCTTGATTTTGTGTCATGTAGTGTAAACTAGTCACCAAGAAGTACTTCAGTGGGTACTCTACAGACCACCTACTTTTTAGCCCTGATCGGCGTGGCTCAGTTGGTTGGGTACCGCCCCGCTAAGCGAAGGGACACTGATTCGATTCCTGGTCGAGGCGTATATTCTGGATTTTGCCCATTGTGTCACTGCAGTGCCATTTGACAGGTTCCTCTGTCCCCAGGCTCCCTGTGAGTCGTCCTGAGAGGTGGTGGGCTCTTCCTTCAGGGGACCTGTAATGCCAGCGGCCCGGCCACTCACTGGAGCTGTCCAGCTTTGCAGGGGATCCAGGCCCATCATTGTGACGGCCTCCATCACCTTCCTCCTGGTGATTTCCACCGCCTTTGGGGATTCCTGCCTCACTCCGTTATTTTGTCTTTTTTAAATTGAGAGTTCACTGACATAGACAGCTGTAGGAGTTTCAGGTGTGCAGCGTCGTGGTTTGATATTGGTATATAGTGAGAAACTCACCATCAGCCTGGTTACCAGCCATTACCACAGTTATAATGGATTAGTCTGTAGTGGGCTAAGGTAAGAAGTAAGCTCCATCTGTCACCAGGAGTGGCAGAAGCTGGGCTGTGATGAGGCTGGCCCCTCAAGGACAGCAGGGTGACACAGCCTCCTCTCGGCCTGGCCCTGCCGTTGCCTGTCCATGGGCATGTCCTTCGCCTCCTTGGACCTCAGGCCCTGTCGTAGGTGGAAGCCAGGCTTGTTTGCTATCTCCCCAAGAACAACCGGTTTTTACAGTAAAGAGGGGGTCCCCTTCCTGGGGATTCAGGATCCTGGAATTCCTCCTCTCCCTTCTCCGGGCAGGCACCGGCTCCCGGCCATGCCACAGCAGTCCACACACAGCCGTGCAGGTCGCTGTTCGTGAGCCCAGATTCTGTGCTGGGATCCTCGTGGACAGAAAGTTGGCTAAAGAGACGGTCTAGAGGGAGGGAACAGAGTTAGGAATGTAGGGGGGTGTGCTTAGAAAAGTGAGTTGACTCAGAAACATGGGCCTTAGGCAAGAAACGGAGGAGTTCCCTACCTAGTCACCATCACAAGGGGAGCGTTTTGCCATCACCCCATTCCCTGGAGGCACTGAGGGCTGCGGTGGAGGAGTGCTGGGTGCAGGGCGGGCATATCTTCAGGACACGGGCCCGGCCCCACACTCCCCACGGCACAGAGCCCTGGCAGGCAGGTGGGGGGCGGGGCGTGCCCGGGCCTCCCCTTGGCGCTATGGTCCTGTGGGCTCCGGAAACTGGGCCTGCAGTGCAGTTTGCCCGGAATGCCCCGAAGGTTGCCTCTCGGAGGGGGCGGGCTCTGGCAGCCTTTGTCACCCTGCCTCCTGTAAATCATGACACCGGCACCACAGAGCTAAGTGGCGATTTGTCAAAGCTGACATGAACAAACACGGCCCGGCCGGGCAGGCCGCCCAGGCTCAGCCCGGAGTCTCCGGGATGCCCACCTGCATGGACAGGGGCCAGGCCACTCGTCCGACGGCGGGCTGCTCGTGGGCCAGCCTCTCCGAGGAGCGGGGCACAGGGGCGCTCAGCAAGGCAGCTGGGTTTGTTCAGGGTGGCTGTGTCGCCGCTGGCCCCTCCTCTTCCTCCTCTTTAAATTAATGGATTTACTGCTTTTAGAGAAGTTTTCCCTTTACAGAGAATTTGGTGGGAAAATACAGACGCCCACATCCCCTCTTCCTGTCCCTCCCCAGTCCCCGGTTACTTACACCTTGCACCAGTGTGCTACATTTGTTGCAATTGAAGAGCCGGTATTGATGCATTGTTATTAAAGTCCACAGTTTACATCGGGATTTTCTTTTGGGGTGTCTGTTCTCTGGGTTTTGACGAACGTGTAACACGTGTGCCCCACTAATAATCATACAGAACACTTTCACTGCCCTAAAAGTCCCCTGTTCTCTGCCTGTGCATCCCTCCCCACTCCTGGCCCCCGCTGAGCACTCTGCTTTTGACTGTCTCCACCGTTGTACCGTTTCCAGAGTGTCATAAAGTTGGCATCACACGCATGTAGCTGGCCTGGTTCTTTGCAAATGGCACGCGTGTGAAAATCTGGAGCCAGGCCGCAGGCAGCACCATCCAGGCTCCTTCACGTTCTCTCCTCTGGCTTGCACTTGAACCCGTACAAACCAGTCCTTTTTTTTCCCTTCAGGCAGTGGGGCTAGGGTATGGGACGACTTTCTTCTCAGGATTCAAGGAGGACTGGGCTGGAGAGGCCTCAGTCTCCTAGGACCGATGAGGAAAGGGCAAGAGGTGGTATCTTCCCCAGGGCCAGCAGCTGCTCCAGGGCCAGCAGCTTCTCCAGGGCCAGCAGCTTCTCCAGGGCCAGCAGCTTCTCCAGAGCCAGCAGCTGCTCCAGGGCCAGCAGCTTCTCCAGGGCCAGCAGCTTCTCCAGAGCCAGCAGCTGCTCCAGGGCCAGCAGCTTCTCCAGGGCCAGCAGCTTCTCCAGGGCCAGCAGCTTCTCCAGAGCCAGCAGCTGCTCCAGGGCCAGCAGCTTCTCCAGGGCCAGCAGCTTCTCCAGGGCCAGCAGCTTCTCCAGGGCCAGCAGCTGCTCCAGAGCCAGCAGCTTCTCCAGGGCCAGCAGCTTCTCCAGGGCCAGCAGCTGCTCCAGATGGGGTGGACCTCGGGAACCCCCAGTCATTCAAAGATGTGGCCAGTTTTCCCTCGGCCCCTCATGGCCTTATACTCTAGTTCTGGGGGGTCCTGAACATCATGTTCTGCTAGGACACCTGTTGTGCTGATGTCCGTCTGTCTGTCTGTCTGTCTGTCTTGTTCTTTCTCAGTTTTCCACTGGCTACACATGTTCATAGCTGCCTCATTCTCCTACTTTCCCCTACCCACCTCACAGAGGAGTGCCCAGAAACATGGCGGCTTGCCCTAGGTCACACAACAGGCAGGCTTTTCAGGCGTAAAATCTAAAAGGTCACAGGGTTCTAGAAGGCCCCGAGATCACAGATGGTCACAGGGCAATGCTGGGACACAGGCGGGCTTGCTGAAGCCCCCTGCAGAGCCCATGGTGGTGCCCTCGCATGCAGTGGGGTGTTCTGAGCCTCTGAGACTGAGCAGCATGGGGTCAGGGCTCGTGCCAGTCACCCCCCAGCAGGGACACTGTGGAGCAGGGTGGCTCCCAAGACAAGCTCAGGCTCTGAAAATCAGTCCTGCATTCACATTCCTGATGTGAGGGTTCCTAGCATGGAGCCCCCCAGTTCAAGATTCCTTCAGGGAGTTCCATGTCTTCCGCTGTGGAAACCCCGCCCCATGCCAGCTGAGGGGCTTCTGCAGCCCGGCACCCCACGGGTGGAGCTCCCCACACATAAAACCACGGAAGGCGCCACAGCTCCCCCTTGGGTTCCTGGGATCTTGGTGCCTGACATGTGACCTTGTGTAGTTGTGTGGCCTTGGACGAGTGATTTAAGGCCTGGGAGAAGGGAGGAAGACCCTCCTCGTTCACAATCAGGAATTGGATGGACAGGCTGGCCCATGTCCAGGTCATAGTGATGTGCTCTGGAGCTGGTCCATGTGATCTGGATGAGCCCCAGATGCATGTCGGGCTCAGTGAAGTGTCCTTGTGCCCACACTCGGGTCAGTGTCCACCCAAGGCCATGGTCTAGATGCCTCTTCCCACTGGCTGCGAGGCCCAGGGAACGGACAGCCCTGTGCCTGGAAAAGGAGACAGGATACACCTTGGAAGCGGGTCTCAGAAGTCCAGGGATGGAAGGGCTTTGGGAAAAGGGGGTGCAGAGGAGGGTCTTGGAAATGAGGTGAGGAGGCTGGAGGGGCTATGATTCATGGGACGGGGCCTTGCCTCTCTCCCTGGCTCCGATGAGGTGGGATCCATGGCGAGTGGCAGAGATGTGGCTCCCCTCGGCTCTTCACACCCCATGTGCAAATGGATGCTGGGTGGGCGTCTGCAGGGCGTCTCCAGTGCTGTCACTTAGGCCTTCTTCAGGGACCCTTCTCAGGTCAGCCCCTGAGAGAGCAGGTGCTGGCACAGCTGCCCCGGCAGCATGGGGGTGGAGGACCCTCCCCTCCGACATCCCTTAGGGGAGGGGTGCGTTTAAGCAAAACGTGCCTCATGAAGGACGTTATTTCTGTACAGAAAGCCTGAGCTCTGTGGGGGGAGTGACCGAGGGAGGCTGCCACCCTCTCCCCTCCCGTCCAGTCCCGTGGCTGGCACAGCTGATCTCTGGCTGCTCCTGCCATAGTTAGGACTGGGCGGTGCTCTGTCACTGTCGTGGCCTGGGATCCCTCAGGTCCCCTGCATAGCACAGGCTCCAGGGGACCAAGGAGGCAGGGCTGTGATGGGGCTCCTGGGGTCTCTTTGTCCAGTCCCATCTCTGTGCCATCAGTAGCCCAGGCTTCTCGAGGACAGGCTGGTGGGTGTGTGCCTCTCCTCCGCCACGCACAGAGGCCAAGGAGATGGAGACGGAGACGGGAACGCCGTCCCAGAACACACGCCAATAATTCAGCTTTTCAAAATTTTAGTTACCTTTAAAATGGTTCCCTCTCTTGATCCAGGACGTTAATGAAAGCCAGGGAGCACGGTATTTAAACAGTGGCCTTCACTCTGATGGTCAGCCCAGAGTGTGGGGTGTGAGAACAGGCCACGAAGCTGGGAGGGAGGCGGGGGTCACAGAAGGGGACAAGGGAGCAGTCCTCACTCTACCCCTAACTGATCACGTGACCTGTGACAACACCTCAGTGTCCCCATCCGAGAAGTGGGCTTCTGACCCCCAGACTGAGAATAATTTCTGTTGTGTGAGCCTCCGCCTGTGCTTCTTCGTTGGTGACCCCAGGACCTTCGTGCAGCAGCCGCCGCCTCAGCCCCCTTTGCCAGTGTCGACCTAAGAAACGTCCGCACCTGTAGAAAATTTGTGTATGAGCTTTGTTGCATCAAACTGAGGACAATGCTCTAGAGAATGGCAGCTTTGAGACCAGATAGCAAGAAGCTGGGAAAATTCCTGGGTGAGTGGAGTGGGGAAACTGACACCAGAAAATGAAACAAGGCCAAACAGTTTAAGCAATTTACCGCCAGCTAGTGAATCACAAGGCCTTATCTCCCCTAACCAAGGACACTCGGGAGCAAACGGTTCATACCACTCCCCCCTAAGCCAGAGAACGTAGCCTCCCAGGCCTCAAACCGCAGGTGTTGGCATGAGAGGAATCTCCGATGCTGATGCAATTGGAGAGATAGCGCGAACAAAGGGAGCCCGCTGGGGGAGGGATGCCACTCCCCTCCCGCTCCTCTCCCCTTACTCCCAAGAGAAAGAGCAGGTCTGTGCCTCCCAGGAATGCACCCCGCCCCCTGCTCCCCCCCCCCCCCCCCCCCCCCCCCCCCCCACCGCTGTTCCCACATGTCCCCCATATAAACTTGCTGCTGAAAGCTCAAGGGAAGGCGGATGTTAGGGTTCTCACCCACCGCCTTCTCAGAAATCTCGTCTCTGATATTATTAATAAAAGCACAATTATAATCTAATCTGTCTCTGCTTTTGGCTGGGCGGTGACAGAGAGCAGGAACCCTCCACCCTCTGCTTTCAGTTTTGCACCATATTTTATACATTACAATCCAAGAGGAGGTGCAAGGAGGGTGACATGAAATCCCTGGGTGGGGGTTTAGGGAGGGAGGGAGCAAAGTGGGGAAATCTCTGGGACCACACAAAACGGGAGATGGAGAGACACACACTTCTTTCACCCTGAGGGGTGCGGAATAGTTACCAGTGCGCATTGCTTGGACAAACAAGGTGACAATGAGACGTTTGTGGTCCCAGGTTCTGGTGGGAGGTTGTGCCCTGATGAGTCTGGTAAAAGAGGATTACTCTGACATTCCAAAGGTGTGTTATCACAGAGGCAAGAAAACAATCGACAGTAAGGTAAAGACTGACCTTTGTCAAGGGAGACACTGGCCTGGGATGTGACCGCCCACTATGACTCACTTTCAGTCGGGAAGTTTTACTTTCAGGCTGTCCTGTGAGGTTACTTCCGGTCTCTGAGTTTGTAAGTCCACCATGCAGGCCTCCCCTGAGCCTGTCAGGGTTCGAATGTGGCCCCTATTTCGGCTACATAAGGGGCCTGACAGTGTGTCCCCAGGGCTCTACATTCAGACCCTAAATGCTTGGTGGGGAGTGCAGGGGCCAGAGATGTGTGCCACATGCTGCTCCCCTGGCAGGGTCTGACCTGGGAGCTTCCCAGTGCACCCAGGAAACAGCTGCCACCAGCCTGCAGGGCGACGTCCAGGAGTTCTGCGTCCCTACCCAGGATGCCCTGATGGAAAACTGCCCATCTGTTTGCCAAGTTTGGGTGCACATAGTTAGAGCCCTGGCCGGTTTCCTCCTGGGCTGAAGGCTCCTGGGGCACCCAGGGTGTCTGGGCCCCCCGGACAGCCCACACCTGTGGCGCAGCACGTGGCACACGAGGTCGAGCTTGAGCCCTGACCATCGGCTCCCGGGTTGTCTGGAGACCTGTGGGCTGAGCGTGTAACCTGCGAGGGCTTCAGTCTTCTCCAAGGGCCCAGCCTGCCTCTGGGGCTCACCACCCGGTGTTTGAGGAAGAAAATGGTCCCCTGCCTGGGGGTGAGGGAAGAGTCAGTTTAGGGGTAAACCCAACAGAAGGAGAAGAGGCCCCATCTCAGAAAGATTGGGAGAAGCCCGCTCACCACCCTCCTCCTGGGGGGCTGGGCAGGTGGGGCCTTGCGGGCGTAAGGAAGGGAAGTGAACTCCGGGGTTAGCAGGCATTTGCTGAGCTCTGCAGAGGGGGGCTCCTGGGCTTTCTGGAAAGGGCAGAACAGCCCCTCTCCCAGGCTGCTGGAGCCCCAGCCCTGCAGTCGTTGTGAGCAAGAAAAGGTGGGCACCAGAAGGGTAAGGGAGGGGCTGCTGGGGCTTGGGGACCCTCAGCCCATGGAGGCAGGGTCTAAGCTGGCCGTGGGAGCCTGGAGGGACCGCTCTGAACAGATGGATGGACGGACAAGCTTGGAAGCCCCTGGGCGACTCAGCGGCGCCCCTCTGCTCACAGTGATATCCCCAGGGAACAAACTCCTCCCGTCTTTAGTGAGGCCATGAGTTCAGATGCCTGACGCTGCCCCTCTCCCCGCAGGGGTAGAGATGGGTCAGCTGAAGGAAACAAAGGACCCCCTGATGGGAGTTTCAGTCACAAAAGAGATGGAGGGGACAGAGAATGGGCAGCAGAGATCAGACATAGGCAGGGAGCAGCTCCCACTGACCGAAGACCTCAGGGGCACTGGGAGGCACCCACACACACGGACAGAGTTTATAAGGGGCTTTCTTTAAAGGCGGAGTTGTGCTGTTACCATCACGGGGACCCAGGACCCTTGGGTGGCACTCACAGCGCAGGGGCTCAGAGTTAGCCATGGACCCCAAATCCCTACGGCATCCCCACAGGAGCCCCCACGGCTCCCCTCGGGTGGTTAGAGGATGCAGGGAGCCGGGCAAGGCCCCACCGTAGCGGCCTAGACCTCACACCTCGGGGGCCGGATCCGCCATGGGGCTTGCAGTGGCAGAGTTTGAGCTCTGGGACCCCCAAAATAGATGTCTGGGGGTCAGCACAGAGCTCCCACAGAGGGCACTCAGCTCCTCCCCTCTTCTGCCATCACTCTGCCGCATGGGGGTGGGGGGATGGGTGCGCTCAGGACCGCCACCCTCAGGTGGGCTGCACCTGCATCTGCTGTGTTTGGAGCCCTTGAGATTAATCACCTGCCTCTTCCAATTAGAATCTTCCTTGGTTTCAGAGATGTTTCTTCTTTACCAGAGAGTGGAGGTGATTTTTAGGTGCAAAGGGAAGCTCACTTGGTAAGTTGCTGAAGCTGGCGGCACTGCCTGGGCCTCTAGCTCAGAGCTGCGTTCCAGGAGCCAAGTGCAACCCTGTCAAGCTCTAAGTGCCCAGAGAAAGCGGCCCCTTCCTAGGCTGGGGTGTGGGACAGTGTGCGCCTGAGGCTGAGTGGGAGCGACCCTTCCCACCTGCTGATGACTCCAGGCGGACTTCGGCATGTGACAGGGGATGGAACCCAGAGCTGATGATCAGACTGGAGCGATCAGGCCACGTTTGACCATTTAAGGAGGCCCAGGCTGCTCGGCAAGCCCTGAATTAGAAAGGCATCCAGGCCGGCTCTGGCAGATAAGGAAGCTGCGGTGGGGCCCAGCTCCCAGGGGTCTGTTATCAGCACCAGACATTGAAGGCTATGGCTCCACCTGGGCTGTTAACCCCTAGAAAGCCCCAGTGGTTCTGCTGAAGTCCAGGCGGCTACTGGATGAGCTGGTTTTGTGTCATTCGGTGAGACATGGACACTTCCCTATTTGTAAAAGCAGGAACTGCTGACCTACGGTTCAATGCGCCTGCTCAGCCTGGCCTCATACTGTCACTGTCACTACAACTCCGAGGCAGTTTGTTTCCAGATGACATATGTAGGGAAACCGAGTCCCAGGGTGGTCGCCCAGCAGAACTTCTAGGTGACTCAGGCCCGCTTCCGGGCGGGGGCACATACGTGGGAGTGGGGTCCTTCACACCTGGCCCTGTCTCTCCCCCGTAGTCCCTCCAGCACGCCACGACTTTCCTGTCTCTGAGCCATCTGTCCTCGCCTCCCTTCACTCCTCTGCCTCTTAACTCCTGGCTGGCCCCTTCCCTGGCCCACTGGCCTTTCTTGTTCTCCCACCTGCCCATCTGACAGTTGACTCCATGGGAATACAGCAGTGAAAATGCTGGCCTTGCCTTCTGTATACCTCTGCTTTTTTTTCTTCTCATTTTTGAGTTTCATTTTTCTAGTTGCTCCTTTGCATTTTATTTTGTAAAACTACAGGCCTGCAATGGGTGAACTACAGGGGGTTCTTTCCTGCTCAGCTGGAGAAGTCCCACGTGTCAGGCCTTTGCCCAAGTTCCTCTGAGGCCTCACGTCAATTTAACAGTGGAGCGAGGTGGAGCCCCTGGCCACACCGGCCTTTCTGCTCTGCTCCTGCCCTCTGACCCTCCCCGACGCTCGCCCACCCAGGCCTCCGAGACCATCAAAGCACAGGTGTGTTCCACCTGCAAGGGCCCATTGTCCTGAGAAAGCAACGATGATGACCAAGAACCTAGTAAACAACCTTGAGAAAGGCACACTCACTGATATGACCACCTGCCGTCGCTGGGTGTACTACTTAAGGAGTGAGGGGTGGGAGTGGGTGGATGTGCTCCAGTTTATGGGCTGTCTGGGTGCCCAGGCTCAAGGAGGGGGGGCGCATGCTCTCCCAGTAAGTGACAATGACAGACGGGGTCTCCGGCTGCATGGCCTCTGGGCCTGGCCACCCCAGGGAGCCTGAGTCAAGATCCAAACACAAAGCCAGCTGGCCCCTGTGGCCAGGCCGTCTCTGCCCAGAGGCCCCCTTGGCTGCAGGAGTCCACGTCCAGGGGAAGGAGCACCTCTGCTCAGAAGGGCACCGCCAGCCCTCCCTCCCTCCCTCTCGGTGGGATTGGGTGGCACAGCGAGCTCCTGGTAGCATGTCCCAGAGGCTCTTCGAGGCTGGCATATGGGGTCGTCTGTGTCCCAGCACTGTCAGGCTCAGGGTCCTGGTCTTGGTGACTCGGGCTGAACAGGGAGCTGCCACCCTTTTGAGGTCATATCTGCCAGGATGTCCGGGGAGACCTGAGCAGGTGAGCAGAGGCCAGTGCTGCCTCAGCCTGATTCCAGCTCTGCTCCTTCTGATGTCCTCTGGTTGGAGGGGACGACCTCATCTCTGCTAGTGTCAGGAGTCCACTGTGGGCATTTTCGTGACCCACTGTAACTCCAGCTAAGAACTTGACCCCCCCACCACAGCCCTGTGCTCCAAGGCAGGGACCATCTTCACTCTGGAGGATTTCGAAAGATCCTTCTAAAAGGGTATCCCCAGGCCTGGCTGGTGTGGCTCAGTGGATTGAGCACCGGCCTGCAAACCAAAGGGTCACTGGTTCAATTCCCAGTCTAGGGCAAATGCCTGGGTTGCGGGCCAGGTCCCCAGTAGTGGGCACATGAGAGGCAACCACACACTGATGATTCTCTCCCCTTCTCCCTCCCTTCCCCTCTCTCTAAAATTCATAAATAAAATCTTTAAAAAAGTAATAAAAGGGTATGCCCAGATCTGCCCCTCTGGAAGGGAAACACCCCATTCTTTCCTGCCCTGAGAGGCCTGAGCTCTGGGTTCCCGAGGTGTCCCCCCCAACACCCTGGCACAACCCCACTCAGGTCTCCCGTCCTCTCCGTGTGTCACCTCTGGCACATTCTGGGAGATAGCCCCTGAGTGTCAATTGGCACTGTGGTGGGAGCCAGCGCACCAGGGCAGGACGAGAGGGGCAGGACGAGAGGTGAGGGGTGAATCGTCCCAGATGCTGGGGATTCCTGGAGGCAGCAGAGTTGCCCCTGGCTGGGGCATTAAGGACCAGGAGGGCAGGGAGGTAGGGAGCAGCCTGCAGGTGGAAGTACCTAAGGAACAAGGATCTGAAGACTCAGGGGCTGATTCCAGAATAGAGAACCACGTGCTCTGGGAGGGGCGGCGGGGGGGCGGGGGAGATTAGCAGGGCTGAGTCACAGCCCGTGGGGGTGGAGGTTACAGGAAGGATGACAGGTGAGGACGCTGGGTCCAGAGGCGGTGTGCAGGGAAGTGGAGTGTGGTGGGATTATGGGGTCCTGGAGGGCGGAAGCGTTGGCTGCGTGGCTCCGGCAGCCGCTCCACCAGAATGTGCTGCAAAATAAGCAGAGGCACGATGTTACAGGGGGAGGAGGGTGGAAGGAAGACCCCAGCCCTGGATGAGGTTCCGACCGTGAGGGCGAAGGGGGCCGGGCCAGCACAGAGGAGGCTGCCCAGTGCCTCGGTCTGGGGGCAGGCCCTGGATACCCCTTCCCCCTGCAGGTATTAGGGGCTCTCAGACAGAGAGGCTCCAGAGTGTGAGCAGACCCCAGATGTTTCTGACACAGCCCCACGGCTGCCCATTCTCTGCGTACAGCTACTGCACAGCAGCTGACCCTCCCCCAAGAAGATGGGGACATGGACAAGGGGGCCGCACCCAGCAAGGGCGCCGGCTCTCACAAAGCCCCATGGAGGGCTGTCTGCAGTGGCCTCTGGGCTGTGTAGGGAGAGGGGGAGAGGGGTTACCGGGCTCTCTGCTTTCTGTGCGTGCAGGGTTTCGAAATGTGGGTTTTATTATTGTCCAGTATGGTGAGGCCAACAGGTCAGGTGACTGCCACCGGAAAGAGCTTGTTTCTCAAGAGGAGGGGAAGGCCTCTGGGGGAGCACCCAGGCCAGGCAGGGGGGCAACGTGGTCAAGAGCCTTCACCATGGTGTCTAGGAAAGGGATGAGCAGGGCTGGGCCAGCAGGCTTAGAATTGGCCGGTTTGCATGATTTTGGCAGATGGGCACAGAGGGGACAGCCCTGGTTGCCTGGCATCTGGCCCCGGGATGGTGGCCTGCCGTGTTGGCCGTGTTGCCTCCGGAGGGGTGGGTTGGCATAGGGAAGGAATTAGCCAGCCCTGGGAGGGGCCGTTCCTCCAGGGCCAGCAGGCCCCAAGTTCAAAGCTTGAGAGGCAGAAACAGAGAGCAGGAGCTGGGAGTGACCGAGGGCAGGGTCCAGGCCTGTGGGCCTTGGGCTCGTGCAGCCCAGCTGCAGTGGGGCCATGTTGAAAAGGACATTTTGAGCCAAACCCAGGTCTGGTTTTCCCTTGGCCGTTTTTTCTGATCTGGTGGACACAGCGCAGGAGGAAGGGGTTGCCTGAATCCTTTGATGCACCCTTTGACTTGCTGACATCAGCCCCTGGCTGCTGGGTGATCGATGAGAAATCCCCAAGGTTCACCTATCACTCTGCACTTGGAAAGAACTTTCCAGAAACACAGCTCATCTTCCTACTCTTGCGCCTGTCCCTGTGCTGGGAGACGCAGGTGCTCTTCCTCGCCGCTGTGCACAGGGAGCTGGTCTGGGTTGGGGAGGGTTAGGGTGAGAAGGAGTCCACAGGAAGCTGGGAGCCCTCGCAGGCTCTACCTCAGAGCTGGGAAGCGTGGACCCTGCCCTTAGGGCACACTGTCTGGCCAAGGCCTGGTCACACTGGCCCCTGCAAGGCCAGTCCTCACACTGTCTTCCGTTGACACACTGGCTCACTGACATTGATTTTTTATAAAGCTTTGCAGAAAGAATAGCTTTCAAAATAGAGACACAGACTCACTGTCTCAAGAGCCCTGAGAAGCTCTGGGGTTTGCCTGGGTCTGGACACCCCCAGGGGCACCTTTCCCACATAGAGCAGGGACTTCTGGTGGAGTTGCTGGCAGAGGAAGCCTGAGGCAATGGCCTGGCCACATTCATGGGGCCTGGAGGGCTGGAGCATCTGAATGGAGTTTTCCTTTCCCAGAGGGAAGGTCTGGGTGGACCGGACCAGAGGGAAGCCTGAGAGGCAGGTCGGCAAGTAAGAGGCTGTACTCTATCTAGTTTTAATTTCGGCGTGAAGACAAGCACCGGCAGCTGGCCCCGAGCTGGCGCACACGGGCCTGCAGGGCTCCTCATTCGTGCTGGTTGCTCAGACGGACGCGGTTCTGCCGTGGTACTCAGAGACGGCTCTTTCAGAGAGAAGATGAAGCACAGCTTCCCCCACCCACTGCGCGGCGTCTGGCGGGCAGAGGTGCCCACTCCGTGCTCCCCGTGGAGTTCCAGCCCCCGCCCCTTGGACCGGTAGCACCTGCTCCCGGGGCCAGGAACCCGGGCGACAGCTACTGACCCACTCACAGGGACATCTGGGTGATGCCATCTACGAGTGCTGCATGACAAAACCACAACCAGACCATCAGGACCCGGCGCCCAAGTGTGATTAGACCCTGAGGGGTGACAGGGCAGAGGGGCTGGGAAACGCCTTGATTGTCCTTTCCCTGCGTTCCCGCCAGGGCCTGGGGGGACATGGACTCTTCCCCTGTACTTAAAACAAGATGTAACACGATCAAGCAGCTGTCCTGTCAAAGGCAACTGCTCCTTCACATTGTCATGGGTTATGTGACAACTATTCAAATTCCTATGCTGAAGCCCTGACACCCAGCCTCAGAATGCAACTGTGTTTGGAGGTGTGGCTTCACAGAGGTGACTCCATTAAAATGGAGGCCATTCAGGTGGGCTCTGACCCAACAGGACCGGTGTCCTTATAAGATGGAAGACACAGACACACACACAGGGTCGGCTGGGTCAGGACCCAAGGAGGACAGAGCCCACACTCAGCCCTCTCTCTCTCCTGCAGGGAACCCTCGCCATTTGAGCTCCCCCAGCCCCCCTACAGTGACTTGTTTCTGGGGAGGCTGCATCCTAAAGGGCATCCGTTGGTCAGGTCGAAGTGAAAGGAACCTTTGGGAACCACTAGGCAAAAAGAATGAAAGAAAGAAAGAAGGCCTTGGTAACTTGCATTTGCTTTCAGTTTGGATTTTAGTATATCAGGTTTCCTGAAGGTGGGTCCCCAGGAAGCCCCGAGGGAGGGTCCTGTGGGGGGAGGGGCCGGCTGTTCACCGAGGTCCTGCAGGGGCGCCCTGACGCAGCTCCCGCAAGGCTGTGGCTGCCGAGAGCGTTTCGGCAGCAGGTGAAGAGCATCATTACCGGTGAGTTCTAATGGGCTCCACAGCTCTCTCTGATTAAATCAGCCGGCAGTCGCAGCTGAGGTCATTTCCAACCTGATCTACATGAGGTGGGGTTCACGGCTCAGCGCTGGGAGGGGAGGAATAAACACCCGCTGATGTCACGGGTGGCGGAGCTTGTGCCTCGTGGCAGGGACTGAACAACAAAGGGCTCTCGGGGCCTCTGGGCAGTCCTCTCCCCGAGTCCCCCAGCTCTAGACCCTTCTTAGTGGTGCTTCTGCCGAGTCAGCCGAGCAAAGAAGGGCCTTCACTCTTCACACGCCCGCACCCACCCCGCCCTGGTGCTGCAGGTGGAAAGGACTAGAAGGGGTCTGGGCCTCTGCCCCACCAGGGCTCCTGCGTTTGCTCAGTGTCACCTGGGGCCACACTCAAGTTCTCTTAGTTCGGGTTCCCCCAAAGGCAAGGGTTTGGGTTTGGGAGTGTAGCTGGACGTGTTCCCAGGAAGCCCAGCGAGGACATGGGACAGGGAGGGGAAGATGCTTTACTGAGTGGCAGATGCTGTGGGTAACAGGGCCGCTGGGGGGGGGGGTCATAGGGCACCCTCTGCACAGTGCCCATGGCACAGAGAAGCTGAGATTCATCCACCAAGCCCCGGTCCTTGTTGATCGGACTTTGCTCTTGTGGCTTTGGATGGGCCCTGAGAAGGTCCCCAGGCAGGGGCGGAGGTACGGGACTGAGAATAACCTCCTTGTGCCCCATAAGCCAACACGGGAACCCACTGTCTGTGATAGCTGCAGGCTGCCCACCATCTGGGAGCCAGGGACACAGGATTTTTAGGACTCTGATTCAAGGCTGGCATTCTAGAGGGGCTGGTGAGCACCTCTAGAGCTGGGACAAGGTCAGATGGGCTGTCCCTGCGTGAAATGAGCATGGGCTGGTCTGCAGAGGCTGCTGGTCTTGGCTCCGGCGGAAACCTGAGCAGGGTCAGGTCACAGTGGGGTCAGGCCCAATGGGTTCTGAGAGTAGGTGGTCAGGGGAGGGCTGGTTACGTGCTAGAAGCCAGAACAAAGGGACTGGATCCCTCAGCCTCAATGGACACCCTGCTGATGAACATCCTCGTGAGGACCTGGCCCTTCTACCTCCCAGGACACCGGTCAGTTCAAAAGAAATGGGCACTTGCTGCCCGAGTCTTTGTCTGTGCCTCAGTTAATTGGTCAGGATGCTCAGAGCCCCCACACGGAGAGGCCTGGGCAGGAAGCCCCTGCCCCATGAGCTCCTACTGTCCCCTCTGACCATCTTCTTGCTGGCTCCCGCTCAGCCTCAGGCCCCGTTCCTCCTCTCACCTCCAGCCTGGGACCCTCAGACCCGAGACCTGGGCTTGGCCTTTCTGGCAAGGCCACCCAGTGTCTCCCTCCTGGGCACAGACACCTCGTGGCTGTCAGTGGGGGAGTGCCTTTGGGCCTGGGTATACCTGCTGTGCTCCTGGCTGCCCTTTCCAGACCTGCAAGGCCAAGACCCTATCCCACAGGCGGCCATGCCCAGCCCCAGCCTGCTTCCTGCAGCCAGGGGACCTTGTGGGCTGGCCGGGTGAACTGGCTGACGGCCAGCTGACCTTGTCCCAGTGGGCCTCAGGACCACGGTCTTCCTGGCAGGAAGCATGTCCAGCAGGCCCGAGGGACGGCCTCCTATACACATTGCAACAGGCAGTGTTTACACACGTTAGCCAAGGGCGCGCTGGCACGGCTCCTGTCACGCCTCCACAAGGCCCGCAGCAACGCCAGGTGGCCGGGGAGGGAAGTGGGAGAGGATGCGGGGTGGGGGGTGGGTGGGGGGGACACTGGGAGCTGTGCAAGGGGGCTGTGAGTTCTCATGTGGGTATGTGTGTGCAGGTGTGTGCGTGACAGCGTGTGGGAGAGAGTATGAGTCTGTGCTGGGGGCATGTTTGGGTCCCTAGCGACCCTGAAGGACTTGCAAACATTTTCCTGATTTGTGGAGTTATTTGAAATTGATAAAGGAAAAAAATTCAATGATGTACTAAATATAGCAAAATGACAAGAAGGTGGAGTTGTCCCCAAATTACAAACACAGGGACCCATGTTGCTGCTCTGTGATGGCTTGGCCCCCTCCCTCCCTGGCACGTGGCGGGCGAGGGCGAGGGCGGGGGAGGGGGGTGGCCCCGGTGGGACCCCTTCTCTCCTGGCCCTGCCCCAGCCCTGAGGTCAGCAGCAGGGCTGTGAGGAATGAAGGCGTGCAGAGTGCTCCAGCTGGCGCCCTCCGTAGAGGTAGCAGGAGGGGAAGTGGCTCTTTGTCTCACTGCTGAGCTGGGACATCCCTTCTTCTCCCTTGGACTCAGACCAGGACTTACAACGTGGACACTTTTTGTCCTCAGGCCTGCACACTTGGACAGGATTCACCCCCAGCTGCCCTGAGTCTCCAGGTTGTAAGCAGCGGATTTCAGGACTTGCTGACCTCCAAAGTCATGGGAGCCAATTCCTCACAATAGATCTACCTTGTCTCTATGTATCCATCTGTCTGTCTATCCAACTCTACCTACCTACCTACCTACCCACCCATTGGTTCTATTGGTTCTGTTTCTCTGGAGAACTCTAGCTAATGCAGTGCCTATTTTGGGGGGACACTTCCATCTAACGTGACCCTGTCCCAGTCAGTCACACACTATTCCTCACCCTCTCCCTCCTAGTCACTTCCCATGTGTTGTTCTGTGGCCCTGAGGACACCTCCTTCCTGGGCAGTGGCTGGGAAGGGGACAGGATCAAGCAGGTCTGTCCCCCTGAGAGGTGGCGGGGACCCTATATGCTCTGTAAGTCACCTCCTCCAGGGCTGTGCAGGAACCTGGGCCACAGGTGCCGTAACCATCTCACACCCCTCACCACTCTCCCTGCCCCCGACCCCGCCTCACACACTCATTCCTGCCAGCTGTGCAAAAGAAACGTGTCCTCGTGGCCCACAGTTGTGTGGCCCTATCACCAGGAACCTCTGAGGTGTTGCTGTCCTTGAATTTAAACATAATGACGTGACTTGGGATCCTAACAATGAAGGGGGGAAAGCAAAGAGGTAACAGCGACACCCTCCCTCTGATTTCCAATAGCATCTACCCCTAAGAAAGGAGAAGAGGGTGGGGGGCAGAGGGGGGTGGTAGCAGGGCCAGGGCTGGGAAGGACGGTGCCAGGAGCTGGACCTCAGGTTCCACCTGATCCCAGGACCCGCCCGAGAGCTCCTTCTGGGCAGGCGGTGCCAGCCACAGGGAGGGTCAGGCCACCGAGATATTTGCGTTCAGTTCAGGTTAATGAGATCAAAGTTACACTCCTTATCACGTTTGGAAGATTAAGAGAGGACTTGAGACCTACTCATGCAGAAGTAGCCCTTGGCATTCTCTTCCTTGATTGCACAACCCCATGACTTCTGTAGGCACGGCACGGCTTTTGTTAGGTGCGGCAACAGGTCCGTTGCTTTGGTATTCAGCTGTGACGTCTGTAATAATTCAGATAAGCTTTCAACGCCAATTCCTTTACTGAAGAATGAGACACGGGATTCTTCACCTTCGGCTCAGTGGCAGCGTTCACACCCGGAGACTGTGGCCGCATAGCAAGGTGCCGCAGAGGTGACACAGCCCCAACAGCAGCATTTGGCATCCAGGGGGGAAAAAAACCAACAAAGGCAAACGTAAGAAAAATGTGTGTAAGAAAAATGTAAAGAACTAATTTCCTTAATATATAAAATGAGTCCTCAGAATAAATAAGAGAAAAAAAGAAGCATTTATCCCAGTAGGAGGAGCGGTTTGACCCACTCAAAGGAGTTGGTGACTCCTTCACCTGGCCGCAGCTCTCAGGAGTCACCCCTCCCACCCTTAGTCCCTGAGATTTGAATAGGCTGACCTACACTTCACCTCCAGGGGACAAACATGTGACACACACCTGGCCAGGGAAGGGCCTCCCTGAGTCACGGGCTGGAACTGTTGGGGAAAAGGCACGCCTTTGCCGTGGGTTGTCACACTGGTGACATGTTAGCTATTGCCTCGGCAAAATGGAACGTGCGGCAGAACAAAGTCCACAAGGGGAGCCGAGCGGAGAAGGGTCGGTGGAAAGACACAAGAGCACAGAGGAACATTCAAGGACCTAGGTCCAGCTCAGCCTGAAGCCCAGTGCGCTCTGAACCCTTTAGTGACACAAACCACCTCTTTTCCTTTGGACTTGAAGCACTGTGACTTGTGTTCTGTCACAACCGCGGGAATCTTGGCTAAGACCCACTCATAGGACTGGAGAGAACTGACACTCAGGGAAATACCAATGGCCCGTGGACATGAAGACAAGGGTCGACCTTAGCAGGGACACCCAAGAATGAAGCAGCAGAATCAAGCCACACTGTTATAGGATGAATTGTGTTTCCCCGAAAGCTATACTGGCGTCCTAACCCTAGAACCTCAGGCTGCGCCCGCATTTGGAAATAGAGTCATTGGCGATGTGATTAGTTAAGATGAGGCAGGACTGGAGAAGGATGACCCTAATCCAGTCTGACTGGTGCGCTTGTCAGAAGAAGAGACATGGGAAAAGATGGCCATGTGCTGACCTGACAAAGGCAGAGAGTGGAGTTATGGATCTCCTCGTCAAAGAACGACAGGAGCTGGAAGAGGCAGGGAGGACCCTCCCCTAGAGCCTGGGGACACCTTGATCTCAAGACTTCTGGCCTCCAGAACCGGGAGAATACATTTCTGCTGTTTGAAGCCTCCCCTCCTTGGTGGTGCTTTGTTACAGCAGCCCCAGGAAACTAATGCAGATTCTAGTCTTTCCACCTCTGCAATTAGCAAATTACTTTTTAAATGAAAATTCTTAAGTGCTGGCAAGGTTTAAAGTCAGGAGTCTCCTCTAGTAGTTCGGCAACATGTACCTAAGGCTTTAAGAGCATTTGTCCATTTATCAATCCCTTTTTTAAAAAATCCTTACCCAAGGACACTTTGTCATTGCTTTTTAGAGAGAGAGGAAGTAAGAAACATCGATGCAAGAGAGAAGCATCAATTGGTTGCCTCCCATACCCATAGGACCAAGGGTCATACACACCTGGATGGCGGAGTATGCACACCCAGACCAGAGACTGAACCTGCAACCCAGGTACTTGCCCTGACCAGGAATCAAATCTGCAACATTTCAGTAATGGCATGATGCTCTAACCACCTGAGTCACACCGGACAGGGCTATTAATTCCATTTGTAAGGCTTTATCTTAACATACAAATTCATGTACAACTGAAGAGCTTTGGAAAGGATGCTCGTGGCAGCATTGTTCAGGATAATAATGGCGTGCAGAATAATAACGCACGCCAATAATGAGCCCTTCACTGCCACCAACCAGCTGGTGCTGAGGCTCGTGGGACAACCCTGGATGCAGATGTAGCGTTCGGGGACAGAAGTGTCACTCAGCCAGGCGGTCTGATGTCTTTCCAGAGTCATGGGACAAGCTGACCACAATTCCAAGCCCATGTGGAAAACCCTTCGAGTGTTCCTAAGATCAGGCCGTGAGAGGTGGGGCTCTGCTTCATGACTCGTTTTCTCCACCCTCTTCCCCTCTGAAGCTCGGCTGGGGTCAGTGGGGGCCTGGCAGGCTCACTGAGCCATCTTGAAAGAAGTGGGCACCTGGAGAGGGCAGGCTTGTCCCTAACCACCCACCACCAGGGACCCTGGGACCAGCTGAGCCCTGCTGGGTGTTCCCCTTTGCCCTTAGGACAATAGAGCTTGTCTCCAGGCTTCAGGCCATGGCGGTGAGGTCCTGGCTGGGCTCCAGTCACAGTGCTGGTCCTGGCAGTGCCAGCTGCCTTCCCGGGACTACCCGGTCGCCTGTGCAGGAGAGGGTTGGCTCCTTGCAAGGCACCAGGTGGGCTGGGTGGGGTGAAGGTATCTCAGGGCCCCAGCCTACTGGTTTTCAGTAGCGTGGCTTGAAGGTGTGTCCCTATCAGGTTCCTCTCAGAAACACCCATGGTCACATGACCTGCACGTGGCTGGTTAGTTGCTTTGCTTTGGGCTCTGACTCCTGGCCTGTCCACAGCCCTCGATCTGCTGAGCCGCTGTCCTTCCACAGAGCAATTCCTTTGGGTCCCCACAGCTGGCACTCAGCCCAAGGGTGCTCAAGGCCTAGTAACCCCAAGTACATTCATTTCCCTTTTTATCAGTGGGGGCTGACACCCTGGCAGGCTTGGTCCTAGAAAGCCCCAGAGCAGGAGCAGGGCGTTGACCACAGCCAGAGCCAAGCACGTGCACACACACACAGACGGATGACACAGGTACACCCCACACACACATGCCAGAGACATACAAACAGCACACACATATGCCATATGCACCCACATGGACACCCACGCTTCTGTCCTTCTTAGCGTGTGTGTGCAAGCAGCAGCACTCTGAGAGACGTGTGTCCCCTGGGGGTGGAGGGGAGGGCTTTAGGTCTGTCTGTGCTGCTTGATTTTTGCGGGAGAACGTAACCATGAGTCACAGGTGTGATGTAAAGTAGGAGGAAAAGACTATGAGTCACACCTGGCCCTGGAGGAGGCTGCCTCTGTGCCCAGCCCCCCCTTGGGTGGGAGTCCCCTCGCTTCAGAAGGTTGGAACCAGCAGGCAGGTGCAGAGATGGCCAGCATCCACCTAGAGGGGGCATGTGCGGCCTGCCCTCAGTCCCGGAGAGGCCTCTGGTTTCTCAAAGTAGGGGGCTGCCAGATGGTCCTGCGGTGCTTGCTTTTGGCTCTTGCTGGACCCTTGGACCTGGCTTTTTAAATTTTTTTGTTTTCACTATGGTAAAATATATACAAAATTTACCATTTTAATCATTTTTAGGTGCATACTTCTGTGACATTCAATTCATTCACATTGCTGTCCCATCGTCACCACCATCCGCCTCGTGACCCATTCATCACCCCAGACAGAAACGCCCCTCCCCCACCCCTACAACCACTCCTCGGCTGTCTCCATAAATCTGGCCACTCTGGAACCCCATGTCATCGTGGAGTCGGTAGAATATTTGTCCCGTTGTGACTAGCTTGTGTCATGGAGCATAATAAGGTCCTTGAGGCTCATCTACGTTGTGGTAGGTGTCAGCATCTCCTCCCTTTTTAGGGCTGAGTACTGTTCCATTTGGTTTACCCATTCCTCTGTGACAGGGCACCTC
>VMDR010002353.1:0-71742 GCA_007922815.1 Macrotus californicus
ACCCAAAGTGTCAACCATTTTTGCTTTATATATTTATGGAGTTTTTTCTTTGTTTGTTTGTTGTTGTTGTTGTTTTTGCTTTTTATACTATAAGTGAATAAATACAGAAAAAATAAAATAATTATTTATTGCAAACTAGGATTCTGGGTATTTTTTTCAGATCTCTGTTATTGCTATAATAGCATGGTTTGTGCAATTTTCAAAAAAATAATCTCAGCTTGGTTTATCTGGTTCCATGGTAACCTCTGGAAAGGTGAAGTGCCGTCTTCCCGAAGCACCCATCAATCTTCCACACAGTGAGATCTTGGAACTGGAAGCATGACTCACAGACCAGCCATCTGTGACCTGGGCTGGTGTCCTTCATGGCTCTTGAAAATCAACAGTATGACATGAAGTCATCCTGGAAGAAGACAGAGAGTGTGTGCAGACACCCTGGAACGGTGCCCAGCCTTTAGAAAAAAACAGGCATGTTTGTTTTGGTGCAAATGTCTTCTCCATTTTTTATCTCTGTTTCAAGTTCATTTCCAGAGCAGGTGACTCAAGATTATAAGAAAGGTACCCTGGCATGGCTCAGAGGTTTGTTTATGGTTTGGGTTTTTTTTTACATTTCCTGGAGTATTTTATCTCAATTTCCCTATCCATAATTTTTTTTTCTCTGAAGTTAGACATGTAAATGAAATTGACTAAAGAGCAATATAGATCAGAATATGTCAGGTAGGTATTCTGTCCTCACGTTCCCTCAGAACTCCCTGTGGGAAGGAACATTACACCTGTACTGGTTTGCAGTGGCCTTCCTAGGACACAGACCACACTCCTAACAGAGCCAGCTGGAGAGAAAAGAGAATGGACGGGGTCAGCTGACTATTGGACAGGTCAAGCAACACAGCCAGGGTCAAGGTTTCAAACAATCGTTAGGCATACCCTGGGGGCCCACCAGAAGTGCCACAATGCCCCAATTCCACAGGGCTCTTTTTTCCTCCTTCCAAGAAGGCACTGGTGGTAACCAAGAAAACCTTTGAAAAGGACTACAAATATTTCATTAAAACAAAATGAAATGCAGGTCCCAGCTCAAGTTTCAGCTGGGAGTTATATCTTTGGGCTTGACTGGCAAACTGGTGGGACAGACTTACTACTGGTGCCAGCACTGGCATTTCCTGGGAGAGAACTCACTCATTCTAGGGGAAAGGAGCCAGGCATGGAGAGCAGGGTTCATAGGAAGGGCACACTGGCTCTTACTAGGGTCTGAGGGAGAAAGAAGGATGTAGGTAAAAATCAGACTGGCTATTTCATTCAAATAGTTGCAAAACTTCATGGCACAAGCATGGCCAATTGCAAGCGCACACACAACATAGAGTAACAGAGAGAGACGTGTTGGTTCTCTCCCATCTTGCCATAGACCTTGGTACACAGCTTGGTACCAGGAGTGCCCCAGTGAATTAGGAGCAGTGCCCAGAGACAGATGCCTTGGTATCGGTGGAAGACCGTAAGGCCCAGGGAAAATAGTGGGACATCAAATGTGCCCAGGGGGAAACTGCATGCTCTGAATAGGGACAGTACACCAAGGAGCAGTCTTATTCAAGGGCAAGTGAGGCATGCCCCGGGGAGCTCCTGAGATGTGTTGGTAGAGCCTCGCACTGAAATGGAGGTCACTGGGGGAGCAGAGGAGCCAGGGGGCATTAGTAGGAGACAATAAAATTTGAGTTATGACTCATAATGTGACCCCATTAGACACAGAGGCTGGCGACGGCAGGCTGCAAGACTGTATCTGAGGCTGTAATTATCAGACCATTTATTTTCACCAACGACAGGAACAGAAGCACAGTAATTGGAAGAGAGTTGTACAAAGACTCAGACAAATTGTGTTCCATCTATTCCACATTTTATAGGGAAAGCTTACAACCAGATGAACTCTGGGACACACTACAGCTCGTTACTTTTGACACGCTGGGCCAGAAAACATGCATCGCCAAGTGATTCATCACTATCTACACTCAGATCATAAATCTTTATTTTCCAAAAGCTGTGCTTTGCATTCAGGACAGACCGTAGTGTTATTCTTTTTCGCTGGCAGTCAGAGTAGCCTCCTGATGTCCTTCCCTACGGATTTCATCGCTTTTTGGGAGCCACCTTGTACACTTTCTTGTGACTTGTTTCCTCCTGACTGAAAACAGGCAGCTGCTGCAACCAAGGAAAGGAGTTTTCTCAGGCAGTTTTCAGGTTCCTTTGGGGTGACTGTGGTGGCCTGACCCCTGCTCAACTGCAGTTCACTGGTCCACCTATCACATGGAGTCATAAACTGTGTCTAACCCAAACTAAACCCTCTGAAATGGTTAGGGAAGTGGAACTGCTACTTTAAAAATCTTACTTTTAAAAAAGAAAGTATTTTAAGACCCCACATTATCATAAGACTATAAGGGGAAGGAAATGAACTTTGGTTTATCACTTGCCAGGTACCAGGCCCTTCAGGGAATTAAAATAAGCCTCATTTAATCCTCCTGAAAACCTTGTCAAGTGGTCACTATCACCCTACCAGGGCTTGGTACTCCATAGCTGGAGTACTCTGGGGTCCTGAGGTAGGTTAAAGACTGAAACCAATCTGGCCCCAAATGTTCCAAAGAGATCTTGTTGACATGATGTTGGCCGGACACCTTGGGAACCATGGATGTCCACAGCCATGTGGACATTCTGACCGAGACTTGGCCATGAAGAAGCAAACCTGACGTGCAGACCACATCCTGTGAGCAAGAGGCGAGGAGCACTGGCAACGGAGATTCAGAGTTCACGGGCGTTCCTCTAGAGGCTTCACTCCCAACACTGGTCCAGGACGCTTCCTTCTATTTCCTCTCAGAGCGCTCCTGTCATCTTGTCACATTCAGGTAGACATTGGAGTATTGGGACCCTTCTTTTCATCCAGATCATGTGACAAACCAAAACCTCAGAGATCCTTTATGTCATTTGGGAGAAACCTGAAGGCAAAGTATTCAAAGACAAAATGTAATGCTGGTTAACATGAGGGGTATCTTAAAGAGAAGAAAATGCAGATTTCCAGGTAGCAACAGGGAAGAAATAGTTTTAAAAAAAAGTAGTTCTGCCCAGAATTGCTTCTCCTTCTGTAGGGATGGAGAATGAAGAATATTCACCCAATTCGGATAGTGCTTCAAATAGTAAATCCCACTATTCAGATGTGAACCCCAATTCAAGTGCCCTCGGGGCTTACAGAAATCTTATCTAAGATAAGAAATCTTATCTTAAAGGAAAGAAAACTGACCAGAGAGGTTAAGTTGTGTGTTCTAGGTCACGCAATGACTAATGGGGAAGCCAGGATGGGAAACCAGTCCCAACTCCAAGGTTCGTTATCTGTGCATCGAGCGGTGTCGCCTCTCATGGAGTGCAGAACTGCCCATGATTCAGGGCTCAGTTATGAACAACTGGAGCTCAGCGGATGCTGTAATTGCCCTTAGGAGTACAGATGCTTAAGTGACACCCATCACCAAGCTCAGCACTGAAGTCCTGGAGATAGAAGGAAGTAAAGACATCCTGCATTTTAAAAGTCATGCATTGTATCACTTCCAAAAAATGAGACCAGAACAAGAGTTAAAGGAGTAATTCTACAGTGGAGACACCTGGCTAATGGCACCCAATCACAGGGATGGGGTCCACCTCATCCACGCTGCCGTGTGGACGTCATATGCCTCTGATACAATGGGATGAGAAGGGAACTTCACCTCTGCAGCCTCTCTCCCAAAGATCCACAACTTAGACAAACCCAAATTGAAGACTTTTCTACCAAATACCTGACCAGTACTCCCTAAACTCTCAAGGTCATGAGAAACAGAGAAAGACTGAGAAACGGTCCCAGACAAGAGGAGACAGAGGAAACATGACAACTGGGTGACGTGGGATCCTGGATTGACTATAACGTGGAACAGAGAAAAAGCAGTAAAGGCAAAACAGGTGAAATCCAAATAAATGCAGGTATTGGGTTAACAGTAAGGTACCAGGGTTGTTGTCTTGGTTTGGACCAATGCATCACGCCAATGTGAAACGATACCAGTAAAGAAAACCAAAATGGCTGAGGGAACTAACTCTCTGTACTGGCTTTGCAACTTTTCTGTAAATCTGACATTCTTCCAAAATAAAAAGGTTATCTTTTTAAAAATCAATAAACCATTTGAGCAAATAATAAGCCATTTGGAATGAATTTCTTTATCAAAATAAGTATTTTATTTATAGACACACAATTGTAAGTTAAATGTTGCAAACTAAAATTAAAGCAGAAGGGATGCACCAAGCGGCTAATAGAATTAGTGGTCAGCTTGGGTAAAGAGAGACTTCCCGATAAGGGGATCAGCCTCTCTTCTCCGTTGAATTAGGATGGGTGTCTGTTGGAGGGGAGGTTCGTCTGAAGGGGAGATGTGGCCACCTGGCCAGAAGGGCTCTTCCAGAAAAAGAAGGAAGCTTGAGAAGACAGCAGCAGTAGTGGGAAGGACGAAGACAGAACATTGGCTGGAGGTGGGCAAAACAGCAGTGTCCTAGAACCCACCCCCAACCCTCACTCACACACCAGCAGCTGAGCCCTGGCAATTTTAGCTAGAAAACATTTCTCAAATCTTTCCCTTCTCCTCGTTGCTCTGATCACGGCCCCAGGTCAGACCCATGATGACCTGGACTCTCATGGGAGTCTCCCAACAGATTTCCGGGCTCCTGACCTCCCCCCTCCAATCCCCCTACTCAACCCTCAGAGCAATGCGTATGAACACAGAACTAACAGTTTCACTTCCCTTCAGAAAACCTTCCCTGGCTCCCAAGTCCTCGGATGGCCCCACCTCTGGCCCCATTTGAGTCCACTTTCACCACCTCACCCTGCACCTCTCACTCCAACCCCAGCGGCATGGTCCCCGTAGTCCATACTCCACTCCTCACGGCCTCAGTCAAGGCTGGCCCTGGCTCACTCCCCACTGCCCTAGGGGTCTGGACAATGAAGCGCCCACAGACCCTTTTCTGATTCACCTCCTGTCCTTGACAGCATTTGACTAACAAGCTGAAACTCTGTTTATGGGTCCTAGACATTGAGCTTCTCAAAGGCAGAAAATGTCTGTCTGACCTGTATGGCTGTTCTAGAAACGTTGACTGAACTGACCAGAATGTGTACCAAAGCACTGGGGAGTCATGGCCTCCCAGAGCTGATCAGGAGCAGTGAGAGCCCGGGAACACAGTGGGAATTGCATGGATAAGGCTGAGAGAGGCAGGAAGGGGGTGGCAGAGCCTGGAGCAGAAAGGACATTGAATTGACCCTGTGTGACCCACAGAATAAAGGGGACTTGGCAGTGATGACTCCCCAGGCTGGGTTGCAAAGGCCCCGGCCCAGCCTGGGGGGGAGCGCAGCTGCCCCGAAGTCGCCAACAACAGGGACAGCACGTGGGAAGAAAGACGGAGAAAGAGAAGGCGTCCGGGTGGCCTCCGCTGCCCAGTCCTCCCAGCTGAGGCCCAGGTGCTATGGAGCAGAAGCGTGTCATCCATGCTGACCCCTGTCCAAACTGTACATTGATGCCAGTAATGGGCTGAATCGCGTCCCCCCAGATTCCTAAATTGAAGTCCAAAGCCAGAATCCTTCAGAATGTGACTATATTTGAAGAGAGGGCATTTAAAGTGGTAATTAGGTTAAAATGAGGTCAATAGGGTGGGCTCTTCTCCTGTGTCACTGGTGTCCTTACACAGGGAGGAGGTTAGGGCACAGACACACATACAGGAAAGACCGAGTGAGCATGCAGGCAGAGAAGCCTTCTACAAGCCAAGGAGAGAGGCTTTAGAAGAAACCAACCCGGCCTACACCTTGATCTCTGACCTCCGACCTCCAGAACACTGAGAAAATAAATTCCTGTTGTTTAAGCTGCCCAGTCTGTGGTACTTTGTTATGGCAGCCCTAGCAAATCAATGCAATGACCATGAGTGAATATGGTTGTCTTAGGCCACTAAAGTTTTGGGGCAACGTGCTACACCACACTTTATAACCAGACTACCCCAATCTCCTAGAAATACACATTTTTTAGTTACTGGCACAATAGAGGCTCTATCACACCTTCCAAAGAAATGCATCTGACATAGGAGAGCGATTGTTATGTTTTGACACAGACATTCTTCTTATGAAAGCTTAACAGCTGTTTCTGCTGCAGTCCCACTGCGAGGAGACCACGGGGTGGGAGGGGTGGCTTCTGGGCACGGCAGGGCGAGGGAGCGCCCTGCCCGGGGCTGCAGCCCTCCTTCTGGGCTGCAGTAAAGTGGAGAAGTTAACTGCCAGGCTGAAAAACAGAACGACGATTCGGTGCCTCCGTGTGCTACCATCTACGAGCGTCATGAGGACTGCAGAATTAGGTGAAACAAATCTGCTTCCCGGCCTCCTCGCCGAAGTACTGCCAAAGGTTAGTTGGACTCCATCTCAGAATCTGTGCACCTCAGAGGGGGCTGTACACGTTCATCACCAAACAAAACAGAAGATGCTAGGGAATCCATCTCTCTCTGGGCCCGGGGTTGCACAGTGCCTCTCCCTAAATTAATGCCATCGTCAGGTTTTGAGTTTCCTTTCCCCCAAGTCTGAAGCCATTAGCAGTTCACAGGTGTTCCCGCTCACTGATCTAGAAATTGCAGAGGTCTCTGAGTGGTGTCTCTTCGCAGGGAGAACAAAAGCAGTGAGACTCTTCCAAGTTATTTCACTGTGGGCGGGCCTGGAGTTGCCAATAGCGTGTGAAACATATCAACTTCCTCCCAAGTTGTGGCCGGGTCACAGCCAGCGAAGAGGCTCCGCCAAACCCCAGGAGAGCTCCAGGCTGGCAAGCCCATCTGTAGTCTGATGTTCGGCTTCTGAAGCAGAGGTGTCAGAAATGTCAAGAGCACCATCCCCAACATGAGGGTGTGTCTGTGCACCCCCTCTTCCTTATTCTCTGGCTCTTCACACTCCCAGGTCACTGTTGGACTGTGGTGGTAAAACCCTCACTACCGCACTCAGCACAGGCCCGCTGATGCATGTGATCTCATCTCTTAGTGTAATCCACTCTGCGACTAGTCAAAAACCACTATGGAGCACGTCAGGGCGCCAGCGACTACGTAGAACTGCCTGACAACTTGTACAATTTTCTGCCGCTTCCAAACTGGGTCCCAAGTCTCCAGCAGAAGGAAGCCTGCCTTGACCAGGCGCTTGCTGGGTCAAATTTCCTTTGCTGCACATATTCTGTGCCATTTCCAAAGCCAGCGGATTTGCCAAAAACCCTCGAGGACTTAGCCCCTGGATACGAGAAAGGCAGCTTTGGTTAGATCAGTTGCAGGATGTTCCTTGGTCCTCAGTTGGGAAGGCTCCAGCTCAGGGGACCACTGGACATGGAACTAGAAGACGAAGGGACCAGGAATGGAAACCTGCAGATAACCCAGTATCGCCTTACACCTGGGCAACCAGGGCCCTGCCAGAGCCCTGAGCTGGTCCCCTCCCCAACTGAGCCCCTGAGGCAGACAGGGACATTCACTGTGCTGAGAGGATGTCCCCTCCCCATCCAAGTCCCAGAGCTCAAGCCCTTTCCAGGGCTGGCACAGAACCCCACCCCAGTTTGGGGCTCTGCGGGGTGGCCCAGACTGCCTCCCTGCATCTGCAGGCACACAGAATGCCATGGGGTGGGTGCTGACTGGGGAAGAGCTAGAGGCCCCTCTGGTGCGGGAGGAGCTGGAGGACAGGCTCTCTGCGGGGCCTGCGATGCTGCCCTTAGCAACAAGGGAGTTCACGCAACATCAGTCCTGGAAAAGCTGCCCTTGCCTCAGCAGAATGAGTCCAGCTGTCCTTTCTCCTCCTGCCCTCTTCTCCACGACTCCAACCCCACCATGGCAAAGCCCTGGAGCCTCGTTCCTTGAGAGTCATCTCTCTATTCTTTATTTCCCAGCGTGAGTTAAATCTTCTGTTTCTCATATCATAAGCAATGGTTAGCCTTTTCACGTACTCCTCTACTTATTTCTCATGAGTGATTGATTCTTGGTGGAAAAAATAACATAACCACTGAGGATTTCCTCTCCGGCACTTGCTAGTGGCATGTGAGGAATGAGGGTGCTTCATGGCTGCGAGGAGCCCCGACCCCTGGGATGAACAGCCCGTGTTAGACAGGACCCTGGTGTCCTTGAGTTTATTCTCATACTCTTCACGCCTGATGGAGTGAATTCAGGTAGGGAAACTGACTAAGTGGAGGCCACCCAGTGGCCCAGCCCCTGTCACAAATCTAAACCTAAGTCAGCTTGCACATAGAGGAAACACCAGTCAAGGAGACCTGACCCACACTCATCAAAGCTCCCCAACTGAAGCTTAGCTCACTCACTTGACCCCAGAAACAGGGCCTGCTGGTCTTATGAGGAGATCCCAACCTCCCAGTCCGCCCTGCCCGGTTTCTGAGTTGCTGCTTCCAACGCACCATAAAAGTCACTCTTCCCAAAGTCCTTGGGAAGACTCTCCTCTGCCTGTGAGGTGCTGTGCTCCCCCATCCGTGGATCACTTTCCCTTGAGTAAAGGACATCAATCTCATGACTCAACTGTTTCAACCTCGTCACTACACATGCCACGCAGAGGAACAGGGAGCACCACTCCTCACTTATTCCCCACAGCGATATTTCAGCACAAAACCTGCAGCCAGACAGTTTGCCTCCCAGGCAAGGGTGAGATAAAAGGATCTGAATAAAGTCACATGGTTAATTGAAGAGCCAGATATAAATAAAATAAAATTGCACTGGGGATAGGATTGGGGGGAAGAAAATAGCTCTTTTCTTGTGGCTCTGGCCAGGGCTGCGGCAGTGCAGGCCTGATGTGTAAGATCTAATTTGCTACGCCACAAAGAATTCACTGGTTCAAATTTCCTTTGCTCCTCACTTTTTGTTCCAAGTCAGAAGCCACTGAAGCTGGCGAGGACCCTGGGTAGGGTCACTGGATCACAAGGAGAGAGGGACCTCTAGTGCCGAGTCACTTCTCTGCCACCCAGAGGCACTGGTGACTTGTGTGTGCATCCATTTCCCTCTGATGGTTACAATACTGTTTCTCGGGGAAAGCCTTTACGTGAAAATTTAAGGGAAGCATTTGTCTTTCAGCATAACTTTAATGCATTTAAGAATGGCAAAATATAAGCTGTAACATATGATATTAAGGAAATCCTTATGTAACCAAAAATATTTATGAAGGAGCTATTAAATCTACAGCCCTGGGACGGGTACTAAAAGTAATTTCAAGAAGTCTAAGATATGCAAAAGTACCAGTAGCCAATGAGTCCTGAGTGAAGAATGGGGTTATTAAGTGTACATCTACCTTTCATTTGTAAACTCAGCAGACATTTATGGAGTAAATCCCATGGTGCAGGCACTTGACTAAGCCCCAGACTCCAGAGATGAAAGACACAGCCCCTATCCTTAGGGGCCCAGAGATGGTCAGGGAAGCAGACACATTATAAGTAGGATTGAACAAAATTCACACGGCAGCACGTCTGGCCAGGGCTCCAAAGATGGATAGGAGCTGGGCAGGCAGGGGACAGGGGGATAGATGTTCCAGACCCAGGGAGGGCCTGAGCAGCTGGAACCGGGAAGCACAGCCAGTGCTCAGGGATAGCTGGAGTTCCGTTTCCTATGGGGCACCACGGGAGGGAAGGTTAAGGCATGCGTCCTGCTTCTCATTCAACTGACTTGCTGAGCATCTCTGTTATCAGGCCCTGGGTTCTGCAGACAGGTCAGCAAGATGAGGAAGACTCGGGGAATGGAACAGGGCAGAGACCACCCACAATACCATGAGATAAGCACAGCCTGAGCAACACCAGGGCCCAGCACGATGGAGAGACTGACTGGCTGGGTCTGGGCCAAGGACGCACAGAGGAGGCGGTGTTTGGGTTGAGTCTTTCGGAAGAGCTGCAGGGCCCCAGGCTGACAGGAGGAGGAAAGGGAGAGGAGGAAGCTGCGGGGGTGGGGGTGGGGGGCCTGGCCTCCACCAGCAGCACCAGGCCAGTGGTTCCCCGGATCAGGACCCAGCCCAGGAGCCTGGTGTTGCTCTGGTGGTGGGAGCTACGGAATTCTGGTGGACCAAGACCGGGGGTCCACAGGAGCCCCCACGGGGAGATCTGGAGGCCTTTTTTTTTTTTCAGAATGCTGAAGGTAGAGGCAGGAAGTGACATGGTAAAATTTTACTTATAAATAATATCTGGAGATTTTGTGAAAAATGATGAAGAGGCACAACCATCCAGTCTGCAGTGACCACAATCACACACTGTTGAGGGACCCCAGACTTCAGTGTTGGGGGATTCGACTGGCCAGAGAAGATCTGGAATCAACTTCATTTGGGCTAAAACATCTTCCCAGTATTCTCTCAAATTAATAACAGTAGCAATCATGCAAACACAGTTATTTGTTGTGCATTTAGAATATACAAGGCCGGGTTCTAAGACCCTTACCTGAGAACCCATGTGAGAGAAGCCTTGCATTGCACAGGTAAAGAAATCGAGACTCCCAGGAGCTAGGTAATTAGCTGGATTAGTCGGGGATCTTGGATTTTTTTAGACTCCCAAGTCCACATTTTTAACCCTACGAGATCTTTTAATTTTTCGAACAATTAATCAAGGGCCCTCGTTGATGACTACCCCTGGTGCCAGAATTTATACCAATGTGTTATTTGCCTGAGGTACAACTGAACAGGTGGGGAAAGAGTGAAGTGGTAACTTTGTTCCCAACCTGTTAAGTCTGGGAAGTTTTCAGAGCCAATTGTAGGGTGTCAGCTCTCTAAACTGAGCATGAACCTGAAGAGCCTACCAAGGCTGAACTAGAGGCAAGACCTGCACCGTGGGGTTCTTCCCATCTTCCCTGATTATGGCCCACCAGTTAACACATCTGGTCTTGGGACCAACAGGGAGAGCTAAACCAAGAGGGAATTCTGGAATGTTCCAACAAGAGAAGGGATTTTTCCTTTAACATAGCTTTCACCAAAAATGTACCCTTTGAGCTCATCTTAACCCTTGCCCATTGTCTGCTCCAACGTGGCAGCTGGCATCTGCATGTCTGTCACATCTGTCCGTTGGCACCAGCTCTCCTTTACAACTGGAAGTCTCTCAAAGCCTGATATCTGTCCCCCGAAATGCCCTTCCAAGAGCTGAAGATCTCCGAGCCATTGTGGTGACATCAAAGCACTTTCACTGACTTCTGTGTCATTATCTCCAGAAATCGATAGAAGGGGAGAACCAACTCCTGCTCTACTTACCAAGTGTTCTGGATAGGAGACCTTAGACTGAGGTCAGCGGGCAAAATTCTGTCCTTGTGATATTCTGTGACTTTGCGACAAAAAAAACCCACTTTATCTTTTTTATTCCTCCTGTTCCCTCCCTTCCTTGCTTGTAGCTTGTTATTTTTCCTGGCCTAGGTGTCTCTCTGGGAGCACTCTGAGTACCAGTAGTCCCTGCAGATTGCTAACAAGATGGCCAGCCCTCGCCATTGCCCCAGGGCTGTTCCGGAAGGCCCACCTTCAGTGGGCAAACATGCTCGGCCCCCCTCAGAACGTGCTCTCCCACTTCACCACTTCTTGGCACTTAAATTCTACATCTACCGATTACTTTCCACCTTGAGGAGTTGGTTTCTATTGGAACAGGCAGCTGGAGGTAGTCAAAGCATGACTTAAGTGATTGCTTGCTATTGTAAAGCTCCTTTCCTCACAAGCTTCCCATTAATCACACTGGAAAATAATAGAATGGTAAGGAGTGACTGCTGGTATTAATAAAATCATGCCAGCCACGGACAGAACCAGCCAAACACAGCCACTGGGAACTGTAGTGTCACCTCATTATCTCTGAGCAATTGTCCAGCTGCTGGAGCCAAGCTCATAATGAAAGGTCACACCCAGGGCGACACCCCAGACAACAGGCAGTGGGCTGCATCACGGTTACATCTGCAGGCTTTGTAACTCAGAAAAACAGAGGTCTGATTTGTTAATCAAAATGCCGATTTATCACCACGCAATAAGATGTAAGATATTTTTAAATGCTGGGCTGACAACTAGTAAAACTATAAGGCAAGTTGCTGTATGACTCTGACATGACAGAAAAGGAAGTGAGGACAGTCACTCAGCTACTCCAACAGGACCAGTCGCCCTTCTCACTGCCACAGGTTCCTGCCTTCACAGGTGTTGGCAGATGTCCCTGTCCGCCAGACAGACACTGCTCTTGGTGCTGGGGCTAGAGAAGCTGGCAGACAAAGCCCTTCCCTCTCGGAGTTTATTCCTCTTCAGAGGAAAGGCAAGAGGCATAAATACATCAGATTAATATATCATACAATGTCAAGGAGTGGTAAGTGCTCAGAAATAAAAATAAAGCTCGGAAGGAGAGGGGAGGTAAAGGTGTTTAGGAGCCGTCCTTCTCAGAAGGAGACATCCATGCAGAGAACTGAGTGGAGGGCAAAGAGCTCTGTGAGCACCTCGGGCAAGGGCAGCCGCCCCACCCCCCAGTGGAGAGAGCAGTGCAAAGACCCTGGGGCAGCGTGCTTGGTGTGCTCAAAGGCTTTGTTTCTTAGCATAGCTCTGCTAACAGACAAGGCACACCCAAATTAGAGTTCTACCCTCAGGTAAGCAGAGCACACCTATCACACACCTATCACAACAGATCACCGCTTTGCAATTGCCTTTTTAGAACCATTTTCAGGTTTCCATTTCCATCTCTTGACCTTCAAACTCCCACTGAAATAACCAAAGAACATAAACGTAAGCAAAGAAAAGAGGGCTTGGAAAGAGAGGGTCACCAGCAGGCCAGAAGCTTGTTTTTCCGAGGGAACTCCAAACGAACTTCCCTGTGATGCGATGCTAGCCTCAGGCCAGCGGCCAACGTAAGAAGACGGGGGTCTCGGGTTTGTACCGACAAACCGGGAAGGCCAACATGCATTTGACAGATTGATTACAACTGTTGCCAGTGCTATTGATTTTTAAAAACTAATAGGTAAAGCAAATCTTGTCTAAATCCCTTTGCTGCAAAATGAATGCACTCTGGAGATGGAACCACGTCCAAACCCTTGGAGCACAGAAACGTGTATTTCCGCCACTGTGCGTGGGCAGTCGCCAGAACCCTTTGGGAGTGCTGGTCGGTATTTTTACAGAGCAGTGGGAGAAGGGCTTGCTCTGGGATGAAACTAGACATCCATTCTTGGAGGGACCGTTCTGTGAAAGCCTCCTGCTTGGCTGCTCTGCACTGGCCCTTGGCCTCCTTCTTTCCAGCTATGTTCGTGTCTGCTTCCTAGGTGACCAAGGTTTTTCTTCTAACACCAATCATAAGGTTTCATTAGAAATTCACACTTTAACAAATTTAATGTGAAATATCTCATGTTGTAGAATAGTGTAGCAAACATATGTCTGCACTGTAAACAATTATAAAACAAACCCTAAGGCGGCCATGACGCCAGAAGTGGAAGGCAAGAGCAACTTAGGCGCCTCCCGCTTCCTAATCCCCGGGGGGGTAAGTGAAGTAGCTGCAGGCTGATTTTTTAAAGGATCATTTCCTTCCCTTTCTTATAGTTTTGTCACGTTTTAGTGCATCCCTATGCAATAGATTTTTGTCCCACAATAGTCTTGTTTTGTCTCTCTCCGTACTTTATATAAAAGGAGCCAAACTGTGTGCATTCCTTTGTGATAAATTTCTTTTGTTTAACATGGTGTGTGAGATCCATCCCTATTCACAAATGTAGTTGTAGTTCACTTATTTCTACTGCTGCACAGAATTTCACCTTATGGCTATATCACAATTTGTTCACCTGGACTATGGTGACAAACACTGGCGAGTACTCACTTGTTTGGGGGTGATTATGAACATCCTTGTATTTGGCCCCTGGTACACCTGTAGAGTGGTTTCTCGTAGGTACTTATGGGGTCAGGTGAAACGCTGCAGTGCCTCCCAAGACTTCCTGCCCTCTTCCCCGGAACTGTGGCTAGGAGAAGACAGCATACTCATGATGATGTTAACTTATGTGGAGAAGAGGTTTTGCATATGTAATTTAGATTACTGGTCAATTGACTTTGAACCAATCAAAAGGGAGATTATCCCAAGGGCTTAATCAAATCACATGAGCCCTTTAAAAGCAGAGGGTTTTCTCCAGCTGGCCACTGAAGAAGTCAGCGAGGTTCGAAGCAGGGGAAGGACTGATGTGCTGTCGCTGGCCCGAGACGGCTCCAGGACTTGAGAGTGACCCTCCGCCCCCACTAATAGCAAATAAGAAAATGAAAACCTCAGTCCTACAACCACAAGGAACCAAATCTACCAACAATCTGATTAAGCTTGGAAGTGGATTCTTCCCCAAGACTACAAATAAGAGCCCAGCCCAGATGACCTTTGACTTTGGCCTTGTTGGAGCTTAAGCAGAAAAACCAATCAAGCTCATCTGACTTCGGACCTACACAGCTGTCAGCTACTAAATGCGTGGCGTTTTAACCTGCTACATTTGTGGTGAGTTTTGTTACACAGCATCAGCAAACCAATACAACATCCATACAAGTGAAATTCTTAGGTCCAGAGCATGCATATGCCCAATGTTACAAGTAATACCAACTTTTTTGCAAAGCACTGCAACAATATTTACCCCTGCCCCAGAGTACAGTAGTTCTAGTTGCTCCACATTCTTGCCAACACTTGATACTGTCAGTCACTTACACTATGGCTGTAATTTGCATTTTTATAACTACTAATGAGGCTGACCACCCTTCTTTTTTTTTTTGGCTATTGAGTTTTCCTTCCTTTGTGCAATATTTGTTCCCATCTTTTAGTCCAATTCTTTTTGGGTTCTTTATGTTTCCTCTTATTAATTGATAAGCTTTCTTTATGTATTCTGGATGTGAGTCCTTTGGCAATTGTCATTTTACTTGTATCTTCCTTATAATTTTTGTCTTAAGAAATGCTTCACTATTCATCCCAAAGAAAAAGGATTTGGGGTTGAACCTCCCTAACCCACCTTCCAGAAAGAGAAAACTGGCCAGCACCAGGGAGCCATCCCTTTGACGCACCAGAGGCAACGCTTGCGCTCCTTCGTTCTTCCCTGCATTTGTCAGATTTCAAGCTGCGCAAGCAATTTACATTCATACTTCTCTGCAATGCCCACCATTTTCCAATTAGTTAAGCTCCAATTTATAGGCAAGGAAATTGATTCCTAAAATCAATTAAGTGACTCCAAGTAATGAGGCTGCATAGCCAAGATCTGATGTACCTTAGAATTGGAAAGGGCCTCAGAAATCATTTGGGGGCTCCTTTGTGCCACTGAGGTTAATGAGATTCAGCTGGTGAGGGGCAGAGCCCCAGTTGCAGCCAAGTCCCTGACTCCCAGGCCAGGGCCCCTTCCGTTACCTGGCACGGTGCTCCCTCCCGTTGGAGTCGCTTCACTGAGGCTTGTGAAGGCTTGCTGACTGCAGGGTCAGACGTGCTTTTGTACAAAGTCTGTGCAGGATAGTTTCCCATCTCTCTCTCAGTTACAACAGAACATTTCCCCACATAGTGACCTCTGGTTAGAAGGGCAGAAGCAATCTTTAGTTGACATGGAATGTGAAACCAAGAAGGAGACAATGCTCAGGCACAAATGAATATTTCATATTCCAAATCTGTTTACACTCTAGAAAAAGTTTTAAAAGCATCTGCTGGCGTGTGTTTCTCTGATGTTTGACAGTTTACAGAGCGCTTTCTCATATGCTGTTCATTTACTACAATTCAGAAAATCTCCATTTAGGTCAGGCTGCTGCATGTTTACAAGGCCTCCTGCACCGTGTCCAGGGAGGCAAACATGTGTCCCGCCTCTGTCATGCATGACAGGGCATGGCACATGCCATGATGCTTCTAGGGCTGGGGTGGCAGAGCAAGGGCAAAGTGGGTGTTAGGAGCAGCCTGGTGGTTGGGATATTTGAGCTGGGTCATGAGCAGCAGGTGAAATTTCAACAGGTGGCCATGGAGAGACAAGCACACCAGTGTGAGGAGTGGAGCAGGCAGCGATGTGGCCATGAGACCTGCTGGCTAAGGGTGTGGGCTCTGCTGTCAGGTAGGCCTGGGTCTGAGGTGCAGTGCTTGCTGTTTGCTAGTCTGTTAGGTATGTTCTTCACCTCCCTCTGCCTCCGATTCCTCATAGAAAAACAGAGGGTAATAATGTGGCACAGCTTTGGGGTTGTTGTGGGGAATGACAGACAAAGCACTTGGCAAAACACCTGACCCATGGTGAAGGCTATGTGCTATTATTTCAAAAGCCATACATAGCCTGCTGGAGCTGGCCAGTGCCATTAGGGCCAGAGCCTCCATGACATTGTAAATTGGATTTCTTTATACTGACAAGAGAGAGGTTTCTGTGCAAGGCGGTGATATGTGAAATCTGTTTCAGGAAAGCACTGGCAGGGTTATGGAAGGGGGAAGTCTGGAAGCAGCGAGAAGGGAGGAAGAGAGCCTCCTGTTGTGTTGTGGTGTGAGGAAAGGGTTAGTGGTTTGTGCGTGGCGTGTGTGCATCTATGTCATACCCCAGCGCTGGCGCCCAGCTGGAAGCACCCTGCCCTCCTTTGTCCCTGGGGGCCCAGTGCCAGAGCACAGCCGGCCTCACTGCACACCACCACATGGGAGAAAGGACAGGTGAGCCTGCAGCCCTTGCAAGGCTACTCCACTGTGGGCAGGAAGAGGATGGTTGGCCCCTTTCACAGACAGGAAAAGAGAGCACCGGGGGGCTGGGTAACTTGCACACGCCCGCGGCAGGAGCAGCCCCCGGGCCTAGAAAAGAGGGCGTTTTATTCTTTGTGCTATCACACCCGTCCTGACGGGGCTGCTTTACATTAGTTCACCTCAGCCAAAACAGAAGATTAGCGTCCTACGAATAAAATTCAAAGACCAAGCAAACGAATAAATAATAATAATAATACATTTCAATTCCAGTGAAAAAGTAAAAAAGTTCCTCTCATGCACGCTAGATGGCAGCATCTCGCGCCACTTTAAGGACAGCAACAGTGGCAGCCACACCCCTCCTTTGAGGTCTGTGTAGACCTGGCCCCAAGGCAGGGCTAAGCTAGGGCTTGAATTTATTTGATTTATGCCTCACGACCACTCAATACTCCAGATTAAAATCTCCTAGCAAAAACGTATCAAACCCCGACTTGCAGAAGCTTAATGTCGGTGACCTTCCTGTGGCCAGAGTGGGCGTGGAAGGAGGTTTATTATGCTGCCTTGCCTCTTCATTAAAGGCATCCCCTGGGGAGGCCTCGATTCCTAGAAGCCTCTTAATTGGATTTTTCCGGGTTAAGGGGGTGCAGCAGGACCAGAGGCTTCCCCCGGCCTTAGAATGGGCCGGCAACCACTCCCACCCTCCTGCCTTCCAGGCCCCCCGACTTCAGCTGAGTTGGGCCAGCCCAGCACACACGGCTGAGAGCCACGCCCACGGTGACCCAGATTCCCCTTTCCAAGCTCCGGCGTTTAATGGCAAATATTTATGGAGCACCTACTCTGTGCCAGGCATCCTGCCCCAGACACCAACCTGCAAGTTCCCAACCCCACATCGTGTCAGTCCCACAGGATGCACCACCGACCGCCTCCTCTTCCAGATGCCTCAGCGCTCCTGCTTGGTGTCCTGAGGCCTGACTGCTCACAGCCTGGCTCTGTCTCCTCCCTTCCCACGCCAAAACAGTGTCCTCACTGTTCCCAGGGCCTGAGAAAGAAGCAAGGGGTCTCTGCTAAGCAGTAACAGATGGCTGTGTCATGTCTCCCCAGATAACGGCACTTTGGAACTTTAATAGATCGATACTGTGGTTGGGGTTTTATTAATGCTATAGGCTTCCAGAAGAAGAATTAAGAGGCAGTTGATGTTATGGCTTTAAATCCCACCACAAGGCAGAGGTCTTGTAGGGAGGGTCACCCTGGCCCTGCACATTGATCCTGTGGCCAGCACAGTCCTACAGCCACCCCACCCCCCACGGGTGTCCAATGACTGAGCCCTGACTTGCTCAAACCTCATACCTACAACACATAGATAACAAACAAGGAACAGCACTAATCGCTAATGTTTATTAAGTGCCTTACATGGACTAACTCCTTTAACTCATACAACAACTCAGTGACGTGATGCGTGCATTACCCCCATGTTTCAGATGCAGAAACTGAGGCCAGAGAACTCATTTTCTCAGGATCACAAAACCAGAAAGTGGTGGGGCTAAGCTTCCCACCACAGCCTGTTCTCCTGACCTGACACCACTGCCTGCTCAGTTTTCCCAAAACTCCAAACCGACGTCCCATGTGAACTCACCTGACCTTGGCTATGGAAACAGCCCTTCCACACACACACACTCACACATGGCCCTTCCGCTAAAGGCAGCCTTCCCTGATGCCCCCCAGTTCAGGCTGTCAGCCATTGAGGGTTAGTCCAACAATTAGTTCTGAACTCACTGCCTCGGGCTTTACTACATCTTGCTTTTGTACAAACAATGTGCATGTGTGAGTGTTTGGCCACACTCTTTTGGTGACACAGACAAGACTGGGGAACTTCCCTGCGACACCTGCATTTGAATTTCCCTCGTCCTCTCTCAGGAAAGCACAAATTGCACTTTCATTGCCCCCACAGCACTTTGCGCATCCACCTCTGTCATGGTGGACATCCAGGGGTCCTTGCCTGCTGAGGACACTGTTCATCTGCAGAGCCCCAAAGAATGGGGACTCTGTCCCACTCACGTTTCATCTTCATGCTGACAAGCACCCACAGTCAGTACTCAAAAAGTGTTAGTTGGCACCAGATAAAGTGTGAACACACCCTAGGGAGAGGCAGAGTGGGCTCAGGGGAGACCGGGTCTGTCTGGTTCCTGCCCGCTCACTGCCTGGGACAGCTGCCCCACCTCACCACCCCTCACTGGGCCTCTCTCACTGTTCTGTAGCGGAACCGAAGGAGGTGTGAGAAAGCACACCCAGGCAGAAATAAGACGGGAAGAGCACTCCACAGCACTGCAGAAAGGACCAGCACAGCTTGCACTAAGGTGACACGGGCAAGGTTCCTCAAGACCTCGTGCAAGAAACAGGCCACTGTAGAAAATAAAGTACCCGGCCAAGATGGAGGCGTAGGTGGACACACTGTGCCTCCTCGCACAACCAAAAGAAGGACAACAACAAATTTTAAAACAAAAAACAACCAGAACTGACAGAAAATCGAACCATATGGAAGTCCGACAACCAAGAAATTAAAGAAACATACATCCATACCCATAGGAGGGGCGCAGAGGACTCGCGCAGCAGGGCGGCGGCTGGCGGACCGGAAAAAGGCGCCGCTGGCCAGGAGAGGTGGTGGCTGCAGACCGGGCGTCCCACTCCCTCGTGAGGATAAACCGGGAGGAACAACTGGGGAGCGAGACAAACCCTGCAACCCAGAGTTCCAGCGTGGGGGAAATAAAGCCTCAGGGCCTCTGATTGAAAACACCTGTGGGGGTTGAGGCGGCGGCAGCGGAGAAACTCCCGGACTCACAGGAGAGCTCGTTGGAGAGACCCACAGGGTCCTAGAGCGTACACAGCCCTCCCACCCGGGAATCAGTGCCAGAATCAGCACCAGAGGGGCCCAATTTGACTGTGGGTAGTGCGGAAAGTGACTGAAAACCGACAGAGAGCTGAGCAAGCACCATTGTTCCCTCTCGGACCCCTCCCCCACATACAGCGTCACAACGTGGCCGCCCTACCCTGGTGAACACCTAAGGCTCCGCCCCTTAATACGTAACAGGTGCGCCAAGACAACAAAAATGGCCCAAATGAAAGAACAGATCAAAGCTCCAGAAAAAATACAACTAAGTGACAAAGAGATTGCCCACGTATCAGAGGCACAGTTCAAAACACTGGTAATCAGGATGCTCACAGACTTGGTTGAATTTGGTCACAAATTAGATAAACAAATGAAGGATACAATAAGGGAAATGAAGGAAAATGTACAGGGAACCAACAGGGATGGGAAGAAAAACGGGACTCAAATCAATGGTGTGGTCCAGAAGAAAGAAAGAAACATTAAAGTACAACACAATGAAGAAACAAGAATTCAAAAAAATGAGGAGAGGCTTAGGAACCTCCAAGATGTCTTTAAACGTTCCAATATCTGAATCATAGGGGTGCCAGAAGGAGAAGAGGAAGAAAAAGAAATTGAAAACTTGTTTGAACAAATAATGAAGGAGAACTTCCCCAATCTGGCAAAAGAAATAGACTTCCAGGGAGTCCAGGAAGCTCAGAGAGTCCCAAAGAAATTGTACCCAAGGAGGAACACACCAAGGCACATCACAATTACATTACCCAAGATGAAAGATAAAGAGAGAGTCTTAAAAGCAGCAAGAGAAAAGGAGACAGTAACCTACAAAGGAGTGCCCATAAGACTGTCAGCTGATTTCTCAAAAGAAACCTTATAGGCAAGAAGGGGCTGGCAAGAAGTATTCCAAGTCATGAAAGGCAAGGACCTACAACCAAAATTACTCTATCCAGCAAAGCTATCCTTTAGAATGGAAGGGCAGATAAAGTGCTTCCCAGATAAGGTCAAGTTCAAGAAGTTCATCATCACCAAGCCCTTATTATATGAAATATTAAAGGGACTTATCTAAGAAAAAGAAGATCAAAAATAGGAACAGTAAAATGACGACAAACTCACAGCTATTAACAACTGAACCTAAAACAGAAACAAAGACAAACTAAGCAAACAACTAGAACAGGAACAGAATCACATAAATGGAGATCACACAGAGGGTTATCATCAGGGGGGTGGGTGGGGAGAGGGGGAAAACATACAGGGAATAAGAAGCATAAATGGTAGGTAGAAGATAGACAGCAGGAGGTTAAGAATAGTATAGGAAATGAAGAAGCCAAAGAACGCATATATATGACCCATGGATATGAACTAAAGAAGGGGAGTGTGGGGAGAAGGGGTGTGCAGGGCTGGGGGGGAGGAGATTGGACAACTGTAATGGCATAATCAATAAAATATATTTTTTTTAAAAAAAGAAAATAAAGTAAAAAGAGTGGTGACCTCCAACACAAAAAGTTCATTCATTTGAGCCTCGAGGTCACCGGTTTGCAAAAAAGAACTCACCTGGCTAAATAGTTTATGACCAGTCCTTAAGATACCTTTTTTTAAAACTATGTAAGGAGGGAGAGAGAAAAGATAGAGAGCAAGGGAAAGTTAATGAGTTGCACTGAGAATGAGAGGAGAGGGCACATAAATTTAAGACTAATAGTTTATCAGTAGGAGTAAAGAAAGAGCCTACTTATCCAAGTCTTGATTATAGGTTAAATTTCCTTGCCTGAAAAACAAAATGTGGAAGAGAAACGACAGCTATGTGTTGCTCTAGTGAGATTCGTCCATGACTTGCTCCAGTAGTTTCCCGTTGGCTAGATTTATTCACAGTGCCTTGCCCACTTTCACTGCCTGGCTTCTGCTTCTTTGGGGGGCCTTGCAGCACTCAGCCAGAGCTGCCATTTTCTGTTCATTGGTGTAATTCTTTAAACACTATTGGTCTGCTAACTAGATATGTTAAGCTTCAAAAAACACAGGAAGTGAGTATGATTTTGCTCAATGTTATATCCCAAAGACTGGGCATTGAGGGGAAAAAAAATGGACCCGCAGCCAGAGCACAAAATGCATGCTTCACAGAACTCATTCATTCCTGTGTGCCACCTAGAGACAGGTACACAGAGATGGCCTGCCACTTGGCGGCTATTAATTATGCCAAGCAAACCATACCATTCTTCCAAGTCACACTAGAAAGCAAATCTAAACTCACCACATCCTAACCTCAAGCAACTCAGGAAATTCTTTGGAAATAAACGACAGTTGTTACCCAGCAAGACTACTGTGAAGCCAGGGGGAGGCTGTGGGTTCCTTTTCTGCCCCTTCCTGGTCGCCCTCTACTCTATTACTGATACTCAGAAGGACCTGGGTTTTCAACTGTCCGGTTGTGTTTTCTGGAGAAGAGTCTCTGAAACAAAGAGGAAGATCAAGACTAAGCATGCCATTTAATTTAAAACATCATTTGAATTGTTCATGTCCATTGCCTCCCTCAAAGAGCATGTCTATGGGCATCTATATACAGCAACATAACCGTTTGATTTAGTGTTTAATTCTTTCCTTAATTTGTTCCCATGGTTCTTATCTTCTAAGTGTTCATGTGGCATTTTATTAATTTAATGCTTGTTATTATTTATTACACCTTCTGCAATGTCTTATCTCTGAATAAGATGATAAAGACCTCAAGGGCTGGAGCCAGCTCCCAGCAAGATACGTTGTAAACATACTCCGTCAGTAATTTCAGTTGGCTGATCTGGCTGCTGATCTTTGAGAAACATGGAAATCACCGAGAGGGAAACAAGAATGGAGAGAAAGAGCACAAATGCGGAGGACCCTCTCCAGAAAACGAAGCCCGGACTCATCAAATTTGCAGGAGCCAGAAAATTGCCGTTGCTCATTTGAGTTTACACAGTAAATTTTGTCCTTGTTATGGTCCTAGGGTGGCGACCAGCCCCGAAGAGGCCACCCATGATCGCAGCCTGACCTGGCTCAAAGTCCAATGGGTAGGATTTCGCCCTGCTGGTTAGCAGATTTTCAGTCATGCTGCTTGCCTGTTTGCCGGCGCCTGGCCGACACAGGCGTGATGGTTTCCAGGAACCTCATGAATGAATAAATCGCTGTGGGCCAATGACCAAAGAGGTACCATGTGGGAACACCTCAGGGTTCAACAGTGAAGTCGGAACAGGTGACACTGCCACCGATGGTTCTGCTGCAAATGCAATTCAAAGCCAGCCTCTGGCTAACCCAGCGCTCCCCCAAGGCCCAGGGCCCAGGAGCTCACCACAGAGCTGCATTTCCTCACGTTCCCAATCACCTTGATCCTGGCCAACAAAAACAACAATAGGATAAACCAGCCCAGCCACCACATCACCTTGAACTGCAACAGCAGAGGACATATTCAAGGACAGAGTTGTTTTCACAGCGAACCCTACAACTGGGTCCCTTACGAGGAGACCCAACTTAGGTCTCTGCTCCGTCACAGGGGGTGGACAGAATCAAGTTTCTCACTGCCCTCTGGGGTCTCAGCTTCTCTTTGTGCCTTCACTGGCCCCGGTTGCTCTCGGACCCTCCGTCCTTTACAGGCCTGTGCACTATTGGGTTGCTGGCAGTTTCCCAAACCAGACCCACTTTTACCGCCTTGTTTGGGACCATTGAAATCACCGCAGTGTAACTTCACGCCCCACGTGCACTCTACACACTGTTATGAAATGAACAGCATTTAAACTTTAAGAAATGTTTGTATGAAGCACGTATATTTTCTAGGTTTTTCTTTTCTTCTTATGCCCTTTTAAACACTAGTGATTCAAGAACACATTCCCATTGTACAAAATGTTTCTCTTCTTTTATTGTTGTTTAACTATAGTTGTCCCAATTTTCCCCATTGCTCTCCCTTGTCCCCCCACCCCCCCAAATGTTTTAAATATGAAAATATACTGATTGAACACAGAAGTCTCCCTCTATTTCTGATTCCAACTCCCTTCCCCACTGTTGACATGACAGATTTCCAGTCCTATTTATAAGCATTTATACAGAAGTATAAACTTATGTACTTTTAACTAATTTCATGTAAATGAGATTATACTGTGTATTTTTCTGCAGCTTGCTTTATTATGCAACAGTATAGCTTCAGTCTTATTTCTGTGTATGTAGAATAATGTAATAATCTTATTTTTAGAGTCACACATCATGGTCCATAATAGGAAATAGGGACATATCATACTTAAGCTAGTAAACTACTACTAGACAGGTGGGTTGTTTCCCGGAGAAATTCTGACAGATGCTGCAAATATATCTTTGAACAACAATCTGGGTGCGTAAATATTTCCTGAAGGCCAAATTCTTGGAGATGCAATTGTGTATCAAAGAATATGTGTATTTTAAAAGCTTTATCGGGGTATAACTCAAATACCATAATACACACTCATTTTAAGTGGATATTGGTATATTTATACTAATATGATCACTAGTATGAGTTGTCCAACCATCACCACAGTTTTATTTCAAACTGTTTCCTCACATCCATTTCCTGCCACTCCCCACCCCCACCAAACCCACCCCCAGCCCGAGGCAACCAGTGACCTACCTTCTGTCCTTATAATGTTCACTGTTCTGGACATCACTATGCACATGCAACCATACCTTTTGGGTTTGCCCTCTTTCACAGAGCATGATGTTCTTCAGATACAGTGACATTGTGGAAGGTACTCTGTGCCTTTTTATGGCTGGATAATATTCCACTGCGTGGATGCACCCCCTTTGCTTATCCACTCACGCGTCGACAGACGCAGGCTGCCTCCACCTTTTAGCTATTATGAAGAGTGCCGCTGTGGACATCTGCGTGCCAGGCTCCGTGCGGGTGCATGTTTTCATCTCTCCTGGATATGTAGTTAAGAGCAGAACTGCTGAGTCCTACGACTGATCTGCTTCACTTTCTAAGAAACCACCAGACTTTTCTAAACTGGCTGCACATTTTACATTATCACCAGCATCCTGGTCAACACCCGTGGTCTTTCCAATCACCTCCATTCCAATGAATGTAAAGATCTGTATGTTTTAAAACTGAGTAACTGTTTTTACACATGCTCACCGGCAATATCAATTATCAATCTATTCAGCTTTTGTTTTGTGAACATTTGTGTAAAATTACCTCATTATTGTTTAAATGTGCACTTTCCAAATACTAGTGAGACTGAGCATCTCTTCATGTAGTGGGTCATTTGTATTTCCTTTTCTGTGAAATGCCTGTTATATATTTGGTCATTTTTTAATGGACTGATAATTATAGACATTCTGTATGTAATGAAGGTATTATATATTTTAATGCAAAAATATTACTGGACATGTTAATGCTTAAAGGTTGATTTGTAAAACAGATTTTTAAAATTTTTAATATGTGTTTATCATTGTATTCAATTATATTATTTGTCGACCTGACTGTTAGGCATTACATCTGGGTGTGTGGTTGGTGTTTCCAAATGAGACTGGCATTGGAACTGACTGTTGGACTCAGCAGATATTCCTCTCCAATGTGGGTGGGCACCATCCAATCAGTTGAGGGCCTGAACAGAACAAAAAGGCAGAGGGAGGTTTTGCTCTCTCTCTGCCTGACGGCAAAGCTGGAACACCAATCTTCTCCTGCCCTCAGACTAAGACTCACGTTCTCAGCTCGCCTGGTCCTCAGTTCAGACGCAGACTTAACTACACCACTTGCTCTCTTGATCTCCAGCTTACAGATGCAGATTGTGCGACTTCTCAGCCTCCATCATTGCGTGAGCCAACTTCTCAAATGCATCTTGCTTTTTCCATATATTTACATATACCTTTCCTATATATCTATTTCCTAGTGGCCCCGATTTTCTGGAGAACCAATACATCAAGCATGGTTCATGTGCTACATAAGGAGTTTGAAAGGTTCAACACAATCAGGTATACTAACTGCAACTACAATTTAAGTTGTTCAAGGCAGTTTAATTCAATTCGCAATAAATGGTTAAATGCACAAGGGAAAAAAAATGGCGTTTCCTTGTTTACCTCCCTGAGCAATTCAGGCAAGGTAAGAGTGGAGATGGTAGCTGAGCAAAGTTTGGAGATGAGTTACATCCGACATGACTGAGAAGAAAGAATGTGGAGCAAGAAGGCAGCTGGGCTTCCCCTTCTAGAAAAGGGGACCACAGATATGGAAAAGAAGAAAGCTAGAATGTGCTATTGGGTCAGAATTAGGGATATTGCTGTTAACTAATGATTTTCAATCACTGTAAATATCAATGCAAATGTGTGAATACTTATTTATTCTCACACACACACATTATTTCCTAACCTTGAGGGGCCCAGGAGCAGTAACATCCGAGCAGCAATCAGCACGCTGTCCATAAATAACCAAGCGCCCCGGGAAATCTAGGATCAACTAAGGAGACATTCAAAACAACTTCAATTGATAATCAGAATGCATTTTCTCATGAGAAAAAAAGTGGAAATTGTAATTATGGGGCTTACTCATAAAAGTTTTATGTGCCCTAAGCCCTCAGAGAGAAAACACTTTGTTTCTCAGTATACCAGTAAAGGAAAGCCTGGTAGTTATATTCTAATACTTCTTTTAGCTGTACTATAGCATTTCAAGTCTTACCAAAAACATTAGTTGCCCCATCTCCTTTCAAATCTATTACTACTACTGTAAGAAACAAACATACAGTGGCCCAGTGAAAGGACTGGTTGCCTTAAAACTGTCACTCTGTGAAAATGTTTAGTTATTCCAAGGACGCAGCTACTGTTCAAATAATTTTCGGAACCTGTCTTCTGTGCTGGCCTTTAGAACTCACGGTATAACCTTAGAGGAAGCAAATCTTTACTGCCCTGAGTAGATCTGATTTTCAAAAGAGTCCAAAGGTACCAGGAATCAGGTGATCAAGCTGAGTAGTAATTTGGGCTTGGGAAAGTAAAGAGATGAAAACCTCCAAACTAATTTAACCAATAGTGTAATAAAATCACGTAAATAGCTTCCCAAAGTAACTTCTCTGAGGGTAACATTATTTTAGCTGCATCCGCAAAATAATCTTATGGTCACACTTCAGATATGACAGGTGTACAAGTTCACAAGCACTAAAAACTGTTCCTTCCCAAAATATATCTCCCACTGTCCCACCGAGCTAACGTTCAGAATACTGATCTGCAGCACTGACAGCTAAAATATCATATATTCTAAGCAAAGTGTAGCATAATACCTTCGCATAAATTTGACGTAATAAATTATCAGTCTTGACTGACACAAGGCCAGAGGACATAACTAATTTGGAGACAAGTTTGTCCAAAAGGACAGTCATCAAAGCGAGACCTTAGAACCACCTTCTGATCTTTGAACTCCACATAATCCACCTTTCCCCCCTTTAGTTCCACACATCCATGTAAAAACACCAGACAAATAATGCTGTGTGGTCCAAGCATGTGGTGATTTTTATTAAGAATAACTTTGGTTCTAAGAATTCCACCCTTAATTCTGTAATACTTTCCATTAAAAACAATTATATAAGAGCAAATACAAAAAATATTAAATTATGAAAACAAACCCATTAAGGCTCCCTTTATATATATTATATACACTCAAACAAGTCAAGATTTCTCAGAGTAGAAGAATAAACTCAACTGTTATAGCGTAGAAAGCAACACTACTTTACCACTAGAAGACTGACTATAAAACACTGAACTAGTTTAGGAAAACCATGGAGTGAAAAAAGGAGCCGATTTCGTCCAAAAGTGGCTCAAAGCACAAAGCTGCTTGGATGTCCATGAGTCCCAGGGGTGTGGAGTGTACAGAGCTACAGCGCTGAAGGAGACTGAGTCCTTTTAAAACTTGGGCCTATGAGCTAAGCTGATCTGATGACTTCAAGGAGCTTCTCTACATGTACCTTCCACTAAGACATCACTGTATGCTATTTACAAGTCTTGGTTGGGCCAGACCTTGTACTACAAACTACAAGTAATTCTGCAGATTTGTGAGACTGGGAGGGAAATGCTTGCATAATTTATTTTTTCCCGAGGAAGAATGAATTCTAGGTAAGTTCTAGAAACAGAATTAGTCCTTCTAAAGGAGCCTGCCAGAGCCCTTGAGAATTCCATCAAGTGGCAGAACTGCTTCAAGGACACAGGATCTGAAGACCTTACATGCGGCAAAGGCTGTGTCCGAGCCAGTCCTGAAGCCTCACTGTGCAGGTCACATCATTAGCGCACACGCAGAGAAAGAACTGCAGTCAACATACAATCAGAAATGTGCTTTCAAGACCATCAGTTAATGTACTTTCTTCTCTGAAAAGGAAGTGATGGAAAAAAGTTGCCATTCCATCCTTCAAAAGCCAACTACAATAGAGCAATGTCTTCTCTTAAACGCCTCCTACTTTATTCAAATAATACTTACTGATGAGGGAAGTCATCCATTCCACATGTAATCCACAGATTCCTAAACTGGCAGTATATGATCACTGCGTTTACTTACATCTTGTTCACATTAGCATTGAATATGAGCCTAATGGTCAACTATGAAAAGCATTCCCACAGAAAGCCAATTTCTCCTATGCTTATTAAGAATTCAAAAGCTCAGAACTCAGCTTTCTATGTGCCTTTAGAGGAATTGTAAGAAGGTCTTCAATGGAGAAATTACTGGCTGAACTGTCACTATGGAGACCATACTGAATCCACGCAAGTTCTTCTGGACCACCCCAAGTTGAATGTGCCACACTGCAGTATAAAATGAATCCTGTCTAAGAACTTGGCTGTTCCTGGCAACTTGGGCTCCACTTTGAGTAGCTTGCTAGCTAGAGTCCAAAAACTAAGCAGCTTCTCCCTTCACATTGGCTTTTCCTGAGATGCAGAATAGTAGTCATTAACGTCATCATTAGCAATAGCATCGTCATAACTAAGAGAGTGGGGAAATAGTCTTTCTTCTCAAGAAAAAAAAAAGTAAAGAAATGGGTGACCATTACTCAGAAATTTTCAAAGCTTGGATTCTGATAACTTTCAACATGTACAAATGCTACGAATCTTCCAGCCAGGCGTCCTTGAGACCAGTCTCCACTCGCTTCACAGTGAAGTAGTCAAAGACCTCCCTTCTTTCTAGGCTCCCAGTGGGTGCATTCCCCACACTGCTCCCATCAGGAATCGAAAGATTTAGACCCTCTGTTTTTGACACTGAAACTGGGTTATGTGGACTAGCTTTTATTCTCCAAAAGATGGGGGAGATTATTTCATATAAAAGGACTAGCTCAGCAAGAAATTTAAAAAAAATAGTTATCAAAGCAATAAATGGATTTATATAATGTGCCTTCTCTGAACTACAATGTTACCATGGAACATAAGCAAAAAAATTAAAATGAGGTCAAGATGGCCATTTACGTATTTTTGTTTACGTAGTTTTGTCTACGTGTGTTTGTTTACATATTTTAAACCCTCTTCGCCGTATGGCTGTCAATAAAGGTAATAGCTGTGCTCAACATTAACATCTACATTCTCAGGTGTGAATTCACCTAACACGGATGAAAGCGTAAATTAAACAAGAAAATTTGGGGTTCTCAAAACAGAATTGCTGAATATTGGCTGTAACAGATCAAATGCATTTCTATGTGATCTAAATTACCTAGAAGATAACTAAAGGAAGAATAAAACACATTTTCTTTAGTTTTTAAAAGAAAAAAGGCTCTGTGCCCCACTAAACTTGGATCGGCAGAAAAACCAAGTAGTGCAACTCTCAAGAATTTATTCCAGTGTCCTCTTCCTTTATTTGTTGTTTTTAAAGAGTCTTTGAACACAGGTCCATGTCCCAACTTGAGTGCTGGTCAATGTCCTTCGTTTGGCGAATAGGAACTGCAGCTGTCATAGGTAATTTACCCACCCAGATAGTAGGTGAACTGAGGCCAAATCCTTTTTAAGTGATGATTCTCTGCTGGCTGGGATGCTCCCCTGGGGTTTGTGCCCCAAGATGAAGCCTTGAGGAGGCACCTGCTCACAGCTTCAGCACAGTCTTTGAGGCCCAGGCCTATGACTCCTGGGCTTGGGCCACTTCTTGGCCTGTTCTCCTAAGATTGCCTTTAACCTTCACAAACTCTGGGGCGTTTTCTTGCTCTTCTTGCAGTTTCTGCTTCTCAAGTTCAAGCTAAATAAAATTCAGAAACAGGAAAATTATTTACAAACTGAGAGGCTTTTCAAAAACACTCCTCTTTCCAAAGTCCTAATGGCTTTGTTTCTCCTAGTCTCAGTTAAAAACAAATGCACACACACACACACACATATATATAGGTCCTGGTGTAATGCCACACAGGAGCAGCAGCCAAGGGGTTGCAATTACAAGCAATGCCGAGAGATGATGAGAATCTAAAAATCATGGTTAAGACAACGAGATCCTGAGATCAACCCAGTTCTCCTACACACTCAGTGAAGTTCAAGTTCACTCAATTTCCTCAGCTCCCAACACTGAATCCACTGAGAGCCCCTGGTGTTGGCTTTGCCACCTGAATCTCTTCTAGGTCCTCAATAGAATCCTGGACTTTCACTTAAATGTATTTTAGGCCATTTGCTTATTTTTTGGCTCATATTTTCCTTTCATGGTATAAACATTTATATCTGACACATCTGGTAAATTTTATTTTTTAGTAGGAGAAATAGGAGGAGAGAGAGAGAGAGAGATTACTGAGAACATTTCTTCGTTGCTTTTTAGAGAGAGGAAGGAGGAGAGAGAGAAACACTGATGTGAGAGGAAAACATTGTTTGGTTGCGTTCCTGTATACACCCTGACCAGGAATCGAACCCGCAACCTGGGCATGTGCCCTGCCTGCGATTCAACCCGCAACCGTTCGGTCTCTGGGACGATGCCCCAACATTGATCCAGACCAGCAAGGGCAAATTCTGCTTATTCCAACATTCCTATTTTTCAGGACGTAAAGACAACTTGTGAGATACGTCAGAGAAAAACAAATATTGCATCATATCTCTTATATGTGGAGTCTTTAAAAAAAAAAAGCTTATGAAAGCAGAGAGTGGAGTGGTGGCTGGAGATGGGGAGATGGAAGATGTTGGTCAAAGGGTACAAACCTGCAACACGTCCCGGAGACCTAATAAGTAGTACAGCGACTGCAGACAACAAAACTGCGCCACAAACATTCAACTTGCTGCGAGACTAGATCTTAGCTGTGCCCGACCACAGAATAATAATTATGTGATGAGACAGAGGCACCAGCTAAGGCTGCAATGGCAAGCCAAGTCAATACGCTGTACACCGTAACTTGCAGTGTTGTGTGCCAAATACAGCCCCGGAATAAAAAGACCACCTTCCCCCGTCACCCTTGCCTGTTCCAACTTCTGCTGCCGTTTCAACAGTTCTATTTCCAGGTCAGACTTCTTCTTTTGTGCTTCCTCTTCCTTCTGCTTTATGACTTGATCTCGTTTTCTCTTTTCCATCACCTTCTGCAGTTCTGGCTTGTTCTGAGGGGCAAGACCCCTGCAAAAACATGAATTAACAAAATTAAAAAGTTGTCATCAAATGGGCACATTCTTTCATGAATAGAAATTTAAGGCATCAGCCACAGAAAAAGGGGTCTCGTGAATTAGCGTGATTGTGACACCTCCTCCCCGTTAATCAGTCAACACTGCTGGTCTCAGAAATTCACGAGCATGAAGCACATGTAAGCAACAGCCACTGACTGAATGAAAAGGTACTGAGTGCCAGACACGAGGCTATGCAGAGGAGGTTAGTGGGGGTGGGGTGGGGTGGGAAGGGGAAACAGCATGCTCATTCAATGGTATGACAACCACCTGAAGTGGACGCGGAGATGAGATGGCTTCACCAGAAATTTAAACAGCAAACTGGCCAAAGTTTCAGATTTATAGCAGGGTTCTTGCACATATGAAGGCATGTCCAATGTTTCATTATTATTGGGGGGCACGGCCACGCAGAACTCTGACCCCGGACACCTCGTCCAGGGATGCCGGCAGCTGAACCATTTCAGACGTGTGGCTGACTCCTGGCAATGCGCAGAAGTCAGGCTCCGGGGAAGTCCTGCTTTTCTGAGGGACAAGTCAGGCTACCGGCTCCTCAAATGGGAGACGCAAAACCGAAGCTGAGGCGCAGCAGCCCCCCTTCTAAGGAGTCTGTGGCAAGTCCAGGGAAGCACATTCCCTAGCATTTCAGCCAGGCTCCACTAGCTCTGAAGTAATCTCCGCTTGGCATTAACGTTTACTGAGAGCATTTAAAGTAAAAGTGAAACAAACCACAGAACAAGAATAGGACTGTCAACTGCCTGCAGTCCAGGGTGATAGTCAGCAAACGCACTCTCATGCATCCACGCACAGGTGCCAGACCGAACAGTATGCCACGCTTTTCTGGGCTGAGGGAAGCGAGCACTGCTGCTGGATCAGCCTTGCCGCGTCGGCCTTCATGAGACGGGCCCGTGCGCCCTCCCGCCACTGTCTGGGCTGGCTGAGGACGACTGCTAGTCTGCACACCACGGGTGTCTACCGCAGCGGCCGTTCTCCAAACCACCTCAATCGAGTAATGGCACTGATCAGCTAATCACAGGAGTGCTGTTAAGTCCAGTAATTTCCAAAATGTGTGCTCTCAACTACACACTCACCTCAATCTCTCTGAAGTTCACACCAACACATCTGTGAACTAATCCTCAAAATCAAATTCCTTCCTCATATCTAGTTACAGTCTTTAACTAATTCTGGCATCTCTCTAAGCTACATATTTTTTTAAATTGCAATAATTTTTTCAGTTGTTTATAAAATAAAGATCAGTATATTTTCTCGTTGAAGATAAGGGACACATAGTCAAAGTAAAGTGTCGACTCTTTCCTAATTTTCATTAACAAAACTTCTGGCAAAAAAAAAAAAAAGAAGAAGAAAGAAAAAGAAAGATGAAAGAAGGGGAAGGGATTAGTCAAAGAACATGTATGCACGACCCACAGATAGGGCAATGGTGTGGGGACTGCCTGAGGGAACAGAGGGAGGGCTGGGTGCAGATGGACAAAGGGGTAAAAATTGGGACAACTGTAATAGCATAAACAATACAATTAAAAAAAAGAAAAATAATAAATTCAACCAAATTTCCAGTGAAACAAAAAAGACAGGTTACATTTGTGATTTAACTATGGTCTCACAGTCACTAAGATAGCATGATGGGGACAAAAGTATGGACAGACTATTCAGATAATTACATCTTTAATCAGCACAATAAAAGTTGCTGATGGTATTTTGTTCACAATAAACCTAAGTGTCATTTAACACAGGAAAATGTGTTTGCAAGTAATCTGAGTAAGGACTCAGTCCGTTTCATGAGTATTAAAAAGCCTCTACAACACTACAGACAGATTTAAGGGATTTAAATCTTAGGATTAAGGACTTAGCTATCTGCATAATTTAAATTTCAAACATTTTTCTTTCCCTATTATTTCACAGGCAAAATTAACCTCAACTGTTATTAAATTCTTCTGAATTACGCAGAAGCTATTGGACAAACTTTGATGTGTGACACATAAGCTTACATTCCACTGCAACATATGAATGGGTTTAATTAACACACAGTATTCATTTTCTAGTCAAAGATTTTACACAATGGTGGCAGGAAGATAAAATATTTAGTAACAGCTCAGGAACAGTGCTTATATGATAAATGTTCTTCACTTATACCAGCCAGGAAATCATACAAATTTAGTTAATATTTTAACATAGCCAACCACTTCATCTGTGCTGAATGGAAGAGTCAGGCAAGCCCTGCCTGTAGATTCCCTGAGTCTAAAACTGGGTCAGACTGAGGACAGAAATGAGCCTCCTGAAATTTCATAAAAGCTGCAGTATCGTTCTGTGCATGGTAACAGTTGCTTCTCTTTAATCAATTCTGACACATACAATTAACAAGCACTTTAATCCCTTTACGACTGACAGGTGCTCAAGTCCTGATGGCTTGGTGCCACTCAAAACCAGCAGTTAATCCAGAGCCTGTGAGCTGTGACTATCACAGTGGGCCAAGCCAGTCTTGAAACTTAGCAAGTGCTCCTCTCATGAAAACAGGTTAGGTGACATACACACAAGCGTAAAAGCAAGAGTGAGAGCACACCCGAACTCTCCCTGTTAAACAGATCTTGGGAGCACCATTTATGCTGTATTTTCTGTCAACGGTCCCCCTCAAACTGAACAAGGTGGGCCCTCCCCCCTGGACCCAGAGGTAACAGTGTAGCCGAGGCTTCTCCATACTTTCTGTACCTTTACAAACAAAGCTCTTCCTCAATCTTTTTAACATCTGCACAAGACATCACAGTACAGAAGTGCCACACGTTTGCCACTCCCAAATCGACATGCATTTAGGTTGTTTCCAATCGTTCCCGATGAAAAGTAATGAAGCAATGACCTTTCCTGTACATTCATATATGCAGATTTACATTTCTGTTGGCTACACTCATAGAAGTAGAATTGCTAAGTGCCTGCACATTTTACATTTTGATGTATATTGCCAAACTGCCCTCCAAAAAGACGGCAACACTTTATACATACATTTCACATGTCACAAAAATCACTGAATACATCCAGGGGTGGGCCAGAACAGTCCACATCCACTCCACCTTCATCTCCACTCTAGAGGCACTTGAACCCACAAAAGTGAAACTGCCCCCTCACCTGGGAGACCTGAGCCAGAGGTGAGAGCTGGCGCAGACCCTAACAGCACATGCTTCCCTGCCCGCCCAGCCAAACATCTCCCGGCCTAACTGTTCTCTTAGGTGGAGGGGAGAGTGCATTTGGATTCCAAGCCCTTGATCTCTAATCTTGGAATCTTCCGGTCTGGCCTGCCTGGTCTACTTTTGTGCCTGAACCATTGATTTCTACCTGCATAGATTCAAATGCAAATACTTCTACCCCAACTTCCCATATTTTTCCATGTTGTACAGCAACAAGTACTTATTGAGAAAATATCTGTCTAGCAAAGCATGCCAAATGAAGATCAACTAAACACACTGGGAGCAAAAACCACTGACTGAAATGCACGAGCCGAAGAACCATTTTTAGGGGTGTGTTTGAATGGTTGGGTATTCTATATTCTTGCCTTCCAAAAGAACTCTTGAAGAGAAGGTAGAATATAAATTATATTAGAAATACTTTTTAAGACCTCTTAAACACTAATCTTTCAACTTAAAAAAAAAAACCAAAAACTTGCCTCTTGAAATCTGCCCTTCTTATGTTATTGGGAATACCTATAGAACCTGAGAGCCTGAAAATGGTCTTAATCAGATCTTATGACAAACTGAGAGCAGCTCGAAAAGTAAAGACTTTTAACCTGAAACTTAGCTAGTCCAAAAGGGAACAAGCAGAGGAGCAGAGTTACACACTTAAAAGAGCCTACATCTCAGAGTTAGACAACCTATGGGTAAAGAGTTTGGTCTCCTAAGCAGTGACTTTGCTTTTATCTTAAGATCTTTAAAAAGTAACTCAAAAAACCTCTTTGAACTGACTGCTGCAGGGCTCTGAGCCAAATTCCTGCTACGTGGGGCAAAGGTTCAGGGCTCCACGCAAAGTGCGTTTCATGTTGGTCTCATTTCTGTCTCCCTCTCGTTTCCCTACCCCTTTTCTAATTGTTATTACTACTATACTTGATTCATCTCTGCCTTTCATTTAAACTGCCTTTAGTTGTATGTTTATTTCTACCCCTTTTATTCCAAAAAAACTTCTGTGAGACTGCAAGAAGATTCCTTAGCCTGTTACTCTGGGTTCTCTCTTATTGGCATGCCGCGTTAGGGTAACCCCCAGATAACACACGTTGTGTCGCTGGAAAGGTCATCGGATTGGTCAAGATCAACTATGGGAAGACCCTTTACAAATTACAGAAAATGAACAGACTTTCATTATGGTACAAACCAGTAATCAAGCATAATTACCCTTTAATCAAACATATATATAGTATTGAGGTAATACTTCTTATATTCTACCACTAAAATTTAGAAATAACCCCCCTACAGTCTCTGAAATATGTATGTGATAGAAGATGGATAAAAGAACCTGCTGGAGAAGCCTGCACCTTCAAACTGGCTGCATTTCCAACAGAGGACCCTACCAAACTCAGATTTTACCTTGAGAAACCTGAAGACATAGGATAAGATACGTTCATTTGATTTTGAAACCTGTCTTTTTCTTTCTTTCTTTAAAATGTAGTTCTATAGCCAGACCAGAACCTTTCAAACAAGAAGGGAAAAAAGCGATAGGAATTTCCTGATGACATCACATAGGAAGTGGACAGGTGGTTGGGGCTGAGCACTTACTACACGCCATGCGTTTTTAATGGGTATGTATACGTGCTACTGTTTATTTTCATTTTTATAAGAACGATATTTTTATCTCCTACTTTAAATATGCTAGTTTTTGTTTTACCTTTGCCTACTCCATCTGACGTGGAGCCTTTTCACGGATATGGTAGGAAAAAGCACAACAGAAAACTGTGTGACCTCAAGTGGTCCTTAGAGTTCAACTAAACCCCCTACCCCCATTTTACAGGCAAGGGGACTGAGGTCCAATACATAGAGACGATCAGAAAGCCATTTAGTTTAGAAGACCATTTAGCTACTCTCTTTTGGAGTATACTAAACTTTATCTTTCCCCTAAAATGCAGACTTTCCCAGGCAGCACTGTCTCTAAATTCTGTGGCCTGTTTAGGAAATTTTGGAGCCCTAGTTTTGCTTTGGGCATGATGACAATGAATCCATTTTTTTTTCTTTGATGTGAGGAAAACCAGGAGAAGCTAAGAACTACTCAGGAAGGATCAAACTCGACTTCAGTCTATAAGCATTAACCCGGCAGCACACTCGTGGGCCTGGGGCTGAAAGGGGGAAGGTCACATTCCCACAACCAGAGGAAGGGTGTGTTTATAAGAGCTCCTGGGACAGGAGTTCTGGCAGGGGACAGTGGGGAAGAACTGCTATAAAAATGCCTCCTCATTTCCTTTACAGTAATTTTTAAAATTTTTTTAATTAGGCCTTCCCTCTAAAACATGACTCTAATGCTTAACTTGATCTACACATCTCTCAGTTCGATGGGCAGTACCAGGGCTTAGCAAAGACTGGGTGGATGAGTGAGCCACACAGTCTCACAATTCAGATCAACAGTTTTCATTATGAAGATCTGAAAACAGTTCTACATGAAGCTTAATTGACCTTAAATAATGAAGGTAACCCTGTGTCCTAATCAATAAAAAATCTTTGTGCCCTCTGCTCCCCCTGTCTCCTGGCCCTGGCCAGCATCACTTAGAAAGCAGAGTAGTCCAACCCTACATCCAAAATTACTCATGACACCGGGGGAACTGACAAATGGTTTATGAAGAAAACAGAAGGCAAAGAAACTGTCTCCACAACAATTAAAAATAATACAAATGTCGATAACGATAATTAAAATGTTATTTAAAAACAAAGAAAATGCAAGCAAGTGTTCTTCTATTAAGACTGATACAGTGCTAGAGGCTTCGACCTGCCACTCACAGATGCTAAAGCAGGCAATATTTACCTCTGACTTCCACATATTCACATACATAAGGGGGAAATTCACAATTTTTACCAATCTAAGAAAGAATATATTTCTCTCTGACTTAGGACACTCCCTTTTATCCTCAGTGCAGACCCTTCCATCCAGGTTTAAAATCTGTGTCCACCTGAGAAGGGGACAGAGGACTGCAGACTTCTCAATAACCCAGTGCTGGCAGCTGCGCCTACTGCCGGCTTCACTGTGCAGAGCGATGGCCTGGCTCAAGGACGCTGGAAGGAATACGGAAGCCTCAAATACAGTGAAGAAACAAACAGTTCTTTGAAGTCTTTCTAAACAAAATTAAAATTGTACCTAGTTACAAGTCCCCTGAGAGAAAAACTCTGCTCACAAAACCATCTTACCTTTTCTGATTCATAAGAAGTTCTCTGTGAAGATCTTGGTGGTTGCGGGACGTTTTGACAGGATTGACGAGTTTCTGAGGCCTAATTAGTTCAGGGTTGTCATCTTCTATATAGTCTGGTTCAGCCATGATATTTCTTGGAATGAGATACGTGTCCTTAAGGTCAGGATCCTCAAATGGGCTGTCTGAAACAGAAAGACAAGACTTATTTGTGGTCTTTTCTGAGAAGACACCTCGCACAAACACAGAGGCCCAGCACAGCTGTGCAGGTGACGAGCTGAACACGCCATCCTCCTCGGTCCACGTTACTGCTTCGTTCAACAACTTTCTGAAGCTCTGTGAGAGTAACTGGGGGAGTAAAGGAGAGAGAAGAACATCCATAGTGTTCTGTGCTGCCTGTGACCAAAGCAAAATAATCCCTTCACGTGGCTCTGGTCCCACCTTCAATTTCAGGTCACACAGGGCATCTCCCACCACCATGTCCGAAGACCAACTCAATCCCACACTTAGCAGGTGCTCTGCGAGTATGTTATGTGCAATGAGATAGAAGAGAATAAATGCTCATTGGGGGCAGAGCCGCGAAGACCAAGGCTGGCTGAGCATCAAGCATGGCGGGTCCATCAGGCAGGTATCTTATTGCTACAGCCCCTGAGGTACACCTATGGGTACTGACCCCAGCCCTGCTCCTCGGCCCCCAAAGCATATCTGGCAAATGTTTCAAGACTGTAACACACCATTTCATGCTTCCCTGTCCCTGTAAGATTACTTCATTTTCCAAACCAAAAATCAGATGCAGGGCCTGACACTGCACACTATTTGACACAGGGCCTTCCCTAGAAAGTTCCGAGGACAGGCCGACTAATTCTCTGGCCAGTTTTCTGCCCCTAAACGAATTGGCGATCCCCATGTGAACGAGCTAACGCCCAAGAATGCCCCTTCCCCCACCTCTCCGGGGAAGTCTAGAGAACACACACCCACTTCCATACCCTCGGTGGCCCGGCACAGCGCAGGTGTACTTCCGTCGCAAAGGCACCCTCACCGAGGGCAACCCCATGTTTCTGTCTGTTCTCTGCAAATGTAGGACCACCTTTCCCAGTTTTGAATCTTCAGGTCCAGCAAAGTGCCTGGCACGTGGCAAAAACTAAATAAATGTTGAACTAAACCAAATCTGCACTAAACAGACAAAGTGGAGAGGTCCTCCATGAACATGCTCCCAGATAGAAGAAGGGCTCCATCTTTATTTCAGCCCATGGAATCAAACATTCGAGGTGTGTGTGTGTGTGTGTGTTTACACATGAGGCAGGGCTAACAGGAGGCGAGAACATGAGCATGCTTCCATGGACGTGGGCATGGTGAGGGGGGGCACTGGAAAGGAATAAAGGTGTGTACAAAAAACAACAAAACCCAGGTCTAGCGGCCATTTGCTGACACACCCATGAGTTTCGGTCTCAAAGTCATCGGTGATATTTTCCTGAATCCCTGAACTGTCCCAAAACACTGATGTACTCTGACACACCCAGTAAGAAACGCTGTACCAAGTGGCAGCCAACAATGACCCAGGCTGTAGATACAGCACTTATAGGTACGTGACCACATCTCATCTCAGCCACACCCCTACACGCAAAAGAATTAGAATCTTCAGTTTACAGATAATAAAATGGAGAAGCAAACACTAAACAACTCGTCCATGCTGACACTGCCAGTAGTGTAAAGCTCAAATGGAAATAAAAATGCATGTCCTCTGATCTCAAAATCTATGTTCTGTCTACCCATTTATGATGCTTAATATTTTTTTGTAGAAAAATTTTGTGAAAATAAGGAGGATAAACATTCCAAAGAATAAATACTCAATGAAAAGAGAAACACTGTAGATGTGTCACTGTTTACAGATTTTAGGCATAACTACATAATCAAGGCTCAAAGTCACACCAAACATTCCTCAAACCCTACTGTGCCGCCTCAATCTTTTAAGTAAGACCGCCTTGGGCCTTACCAGACGGAGAATCACAAACATCGCGCATGCTCAGTCAGCAGTCACTGCGCCTGCCTGACTGCAGTGTGCCGGCCCTCCGAAAAGTGTTCCTCGGGTAAAAAACGAACCACGCCACACACACCTCCGTGCAGTCCCAACTGCCTTTAAGAGCTAACAGCAGTTTCGTCCTGGTTAATCTTTAGACGACAAAGCCCATGTGCTTCCATGAAAGGATCTGTTTCTCCGCCCTAAACCATGGATGATCTCCATGACCCCGAATCAAAGAGGATGACTGCCTCCTAATAAGGCCAGTATTAGGGAGGGGGGGCGACGCCTTGTGGATGTGTGGGGACAGAGTATTCCAGGCAGAGGGACAGCAGGTGCAAAGGCCATCTGATGGGTATGAGGAATAACAAAGAAGCCAGTGTCTGAGGACTCTGGCCTTCACCATGAGGGACAATGGGGAACCGGCCACTTAGGGTTTCGAGCAGAGAAGCAACAAGATCTGACTTGTGTTTTTAAAAGATCACTGAGCTACCAAGTTTAGAACAGACCTAAGCAGGCAAGGAAGGAATCAGGGAGGCCGCTATTACGGCAATGCAGGTGAGAGAGGACTTAGAGCAGATGGCAGAGGCGCAGGTCAGAGGACAGACGGATCACGACACATTCTGAAGGCAAAGCTTCTGAGATTTCTTACAGGACTGGAGACGAGGTGTGAAAGACACGGAGGAGTCAAGGGTGACTCGGTTTCTGGCCTGAGCAACTAGAAGGTTAGCGCTGTCGATGGGGGAAGGAGGCTGCAGGCAGAGCAGACAGGCAATGAGACCAGGAGTTCCACGGGGACGAGCTGAGTTTGAGACGTCTGGTGACAGTGAGAAGGCAAAGGCCTGAGTTAGTGCTCCAACCCTGGGTGACTCTTTCCTTTGTCTCACTGGTTTGACCTCCGCGGTTTCTCACGTCACCTGTCCCCCTCCTCTGCCCCTTCATTCCCACTATTCCCACAAGTAGAGGCTGCAAAGAGCCCCACTCCCAGTCTTTCCGGACGGTCAGCGCCAGAGTACAGACATGTCTTGGGCTCGGAGCCAAGAGGCGGGCTGAGCTTCCAGTGTGCGGAACAGAAAGGCTTCAGTCCCGAGTCTGGGAAACAAGTTCTAGCTTGGGTTACTTTTTCTGATTTCTCTTCAGACTCGGTGTCTGGTGAGCCCTTCTTTTCCCGTAGGGCCAGTGCAGTAAGAGGGACCTCAGCATGCCGCCCACTGGAGAGAGCAGATGGGTGGGGCCTGGAGTTCTGCTGCAAATGAAGATGCAAACACGCCCCTTCTTCCTCACTGGATGGCCCTGCTTCCCAACCGGAGCTGGGGCAGGGGCATGGAAGCGTCTGGGGCAGGGTCAAGTGCATAGACCTTAGGCCTGCCTGTGGGCCACACCAGAGTCCTTGTACCCATCATGGAGTAGACCACACTGGGACCCAGGAAAGGTCCTTTAGGAAAGAGGGGCTGAACTGACCAGGAGCAACCTCTGTCGCTCTATGTCCACACAGGAGTGGTGGTGGCTGGCGAGAAGCATAGGAGCTGGTTCGGGCCGCTTCTCAGTGACTTTCCACTCTGGAGCCATGACTGACATTTGGCAATAATCGCCTAAGTGACCTTGTTCAACTTCTTGCCTTTGCCAGCCATGCTCCTCATTGCCACCAAGGCTGGGAAATGCCACTCTGATGCTAAGGGAGCACTTCCATCTCCCAGACCCTATCCCCTGATCGAATGGCAATGATCGCGTCCTGCTCCCTGTGTTTGCACACCTCTCTGCCTCCTTCACCTCTGCAGCACCATTCCCTCCAGCAGGGGTGCTGGTCCGCTTCCTACCCATCCCTGCACCGCCCCCTCTTCAGATCCAGGTCAGTGTCAAATGTTCCACGAAGCCTTCCCTGATTTCCAAGTTGCAATTAAACACTCTGACCTCTAAATATCTATGGAATTTTCTTTGTTTCCTCTTCCTAGTATTCACTGATCTCCACCTTGTAGTACATCAACACATATATAAATCCTACTACCTCTTCACCGCAAAGACCACGTATGGTTTATAGTCACATTCCTCAGACCCCTTGGCCTGGGTCAGTAAGTCTTAATTACATGAATGAAGTAACAGAGTCACAGTTAACTACCAGTAGAGGGAGCCGATGAACTGTGAGTCCACAGCAGCAGGTAAAAAGCACTGACGGTGGAGTTGGGAGCACAGGCCTGTTTCCTTGCTGATTATCAAGTAGTAAAGAAGCCTGATAGGAAAGATGAGACAGAAATGTCTGGAAGTAAAAGCACTTTGTAAGTGGTTATTGTTATTACTACAAGAAACATTCTTCCAGAAATAAACACAGACATTCTTGTCATATTCACTCCTCTGGTTGAGTAAATGATTCATAAAGTTAATTCCTTTTTAAAGTATCAAGTCAGTGAAGAAAAACTAGTGTCGACTCAGTGTAAGAGGAAGAAAACTGCCTTGAGATCTTGGACCAAGCTTCCTAACTTCCCTGACCCTCAGGTTCTTCCCATATGTTAAAATGAGTGTGGTTTTAAGAAGGGGTTGCAATGTGGATATGAGCACTCTGTATAGTCCCTGGCACAGCCGTGAGAACTCAATCAATGGAAGCTCCTGTGAGCCAGGCTATGTGACCAACACCGTCCCATCCCCTAGGGAATCTCGTATACAAAACTCCAACTTTTCAAGCCTTGATTTCTTCAAAAACATAAGAGTTCAACTAAATGACCCATAGGCCTTCTCACTGGTAAGATTCAATGACTCTAAGATCCATTTGTGCCACACACACTAAGAAGCTTCTGGCAAGTGTAAAAAGGTCTATTAAACCCTCGAAGTGCCACATGGAGTTCTGAATGGCCCAGGTAGACTATGACGGCCTACCAAGAAAACAGGCCTGATGGTGAGGGCCTGTCCTGAGGTGGGAAGGGACTCACTGGATGGTTTTCAGCAGTTGAATGATGACACGGAATTGCATTTTAGACAGATACTAACATGCACTGAAAATGCCACCTGACAGAATTCTGCCTTTACGTTCTGTCGATCAACAGGTGACGTGAGGACTGAACTCCACTCTCCCAGAGGATAAAGAAATCCCATCCTTAAAGATGGGTTTGGGTTCTTGCTCTTCATTTTCTTCCCTTCCAGAGGTCCATTCCAGGCCCTGCTCTCTGCATATCCTGGGTATTCTGTGCTGATTGCTCTCCAGGGGTTAATAAATAGTTGCCACAGAACAACTTCACAAGCGGGGCTTATACACACTTATGGCATCTGGGTTTTCCATCATACTATTTTGGCTGCAGCTGTTCATTTGCATATTTGACATCAAAAAGGTAAAATTTAAAAGTTCATCCTATGAGATTTAAAAATCAGAACTTAGAGGTTATGTTAAAGTTCATGTTTACCTAAATACTTAAAACCTAATTGTACCTAGAAGCACTAGTAGTTGAACCCTTTTGAAAACAATTCCTGAAGCATGACAATGTATACAGTTTACAGGTATAGTAAAACCTGTCAAAGCTAAACAATTTAACTTCTGAATTGCTACAGCTACTTCTGGAAAGTTAAAAATAACTCCAAGACATTCTTTAAGACAATTTGTTTCCCAGGCTGTCTTGAAGAGATTCTAGCCATCCTATGACACCATCTGAGAGATCCATGTCACTTTTGATTGCAGGCCAGCAAACTCTCTGGGCCTGGGTCAGCCTGAAAGGGGAAAGGGTCTCCCTGGATCCCAGCCATCTGCCTCAGCCCCCAGGGTTCCCAGAAGTGAGGATGGTGGTGAGGAGTGAACAAAGGCAGGAGTTTCTCCCAAACAGCAAAGCCTTTCACTGACAAACTCCTGACTTGCCTGACCCTGAGGCAAACTAAAATTCCATCCTGGACCAGGAGACAGTGACACCAGCTGATACCCATACGCACTGGACAAGTGCCCAGGGGATCTTTAGGGCCACAAACCTAAACTAAGGCTTACAAATGGCGCCCAACCAGAGCAATCTACACAAGTGCAGAAATGTGACTTCTCACTCTGCCCAGCTCCACTACGGCTGGAACTCCAGACTCTCAGTAAATTGGCTGCCAATGTGCCGCTGTACAAATGCCAAATAGTGAAGCTCTTGGGAAAATATCAAACTTATTTTCTCGTCAGTTTTTTTTCATTCCCCCCAAAATGTATTTTCATAAAAAAAAAGGCATGTATTTTATATTTAGAAAGTGGGAGAGGAGGCAAATAACTTCAGGAAGACAGAACACAGTGCCAACAGCCACGAAAAGCTGGTCTGGGTGAGGTGAGACCAGTAGGTGGCGATGGCTCCACAAGTAACCTGGTGCCCCTTTCCTGACAGCCCGGAGCTGAGCAGAGACGTCTCATCCTGGACTCACAGCAGGCGCAGTGAGTGAGTGAGTGAAGGTACACAGGGAAAGCGCAGGACACACGCCATGACAGGAGCCCATCATAAAGTCATTGCGTGTCTGCCCTCGATATTGTACACAAGCCTCTCCCCATCATGTAATCCTCCCGACAGCCCTATGAGGTAGGGGTTATTGTCCATGAGAGTTTACAAAGGAGGCTCAGACAGCTTCAAGATCATGGGTTCCAGACCACACTGACAAAGTCTAACTTCCAGCTTCCTCGTTTACTGTCCACGTGCCTTTGAACACATTTCCTCACCAGTTGAAAAAAACCAAAACAGCAGATGATCTCATAGGGCTGTTAGGAAGAGCCAATGAGAAATGCGTACCAAAAGTGATGCATAGAAATAGTAAACCTTCAGTCACCTGTTATTAGTGCTGTCACTGGCAACAAATAACAATAAAACCAGGACTGGAACTTGGGTCTGATGCCAAAAGGATGCTCTTTACACATGAGGAAGGAGATCTGGGTTTCTTCATTCTAACAGGATGATTTTCTCTCTGTCTCTGAAAAACTGTAGAAGCTTTCTATCATAGCTTTATAATCTCAAACAAACAATACCTTGTAGAAATCCACATTAAAGTGAGGATAAAAGGCAGGAAAGGCACATTTTCCTTAAAACATTTAAGTATTTCTATAAGAATGTTCACAGGAGGGCTATTCATGACAGCCCCAAACTGGACGCAGCGCAAATGCCCATTATCAGCAGATACACTGGAAAACTATGTGGCCATGAGAATAAACGGATACCAGCTGCAAGCAACAGCACCGCTGAATTTCACAAACATAACAGTGAATAAAAGTACAGACACAAAAGGATCCACACTAGATGACTCCATGTATATAATGTTCAAAAACAGGCAACAACCAACCCTTGGCGTTAGCACAACAATGGCTGTCTTGGGAGCTGGGGGAAGTTGGAAGAGGCTAAGGGGGCCCCTGGGGTGCTGGTAATACTGTCTCCTGGTACAAGTTCTGCTTACAGGGGTGTGTTCACCCTGCAACATCACCACTCAGTACATTTTACTGACTTCTGTGCTTCTCTGTATATATGGTATAACTCAATAAATATGGTACAAATTAAATAGCTATTAAAATTACTATCTACATACAGATCATTTGGTTCCTGCTAGGTTACAACAATTTTGTTATTTCTTCCACTTTAAACCGTGTTCACGAGAAGTCATGCGGTACAACGGGAAAGAGCACCAGGTTTGAAGAACACCTATCCTGAATTAGAATACTGGTTACATCACTCCCCAGCTATCTGATTTTGTACAAATTACTAGACCTGAGTCTTGATTTCCTCAACTGTAAATCAGAGCCAGCACACCTACATTTGCAGAGTTGTTGCAAGCACTGGAGAAAACTTATGGAAAACATTCACCAAACACAGTACCCGCTCATGTGGCAGATGCTCGATAAACTGGACAGTTAAATAGTCCCAAGAAATCAATTCATTTATCTAACTCTCCATTAATTAACGTCCTAAGTGAAAATGGCTGGCCATACACTACAAGCATGCCAGTTAAGAACAAGTTTAATAAGAAGAAACCCATGTTGGTCTCTGCTCATTTTTCCAATTCGGACTTAGATGGGTGACTGAGAGGAACAGGGAGGAAGAAAACGAAATCCCAGGTAGGCGAGACCAAAGGCTGGCAGACAGCCTGAGCCCTCCAAGGCCTTGAAATTCCTGATGATGTCCCAATCTCCGTGCTTTGGTCTTCTTATCTGCACAACTAAAGGGTCATTAGCTCTCATTTCTCAGTAATTTGCTATAATAACTACTCTGAGCACAGGGCAATTATATAAATGAGATATATACAAAAACATAATGTCTCCTAGGTTAGTTAGTCCAATATAAAGAGTTTAACTCTTCAACATCAAGTAAATCTTATCAATGTTCACAATTAACTTGACCTCCCATGCCCTTCCTGAAATCTGAACTAAGGACCCATTGGTGCATAACAATGCTATCAAAAAGCCAAAAACAGAAAATAGGCAAGATAATTTTAGCCGCATGTTTTGCATAATGTTTAATTCCAGGTGTTGGAAAAAGAGTGGGCAGATCAGCAATGGGTAGAGGGTAGGTAACAAAAATGTCCTTAAAAAAGCACTGCAATATTTTAAGCTTCTGCCTTTCACTCTTTTTTAATACAGGTACCACTCACAAAGCTTACTGCTTCTGTACAATTCAAATGGAGTTTCTATACTATTACCAATGCATTTACACTCACACCCAACAAAAAATTACTCAAATATATACAAGGGATATCCAGAAAGGAAACAACTGGGTTAGGGTCTCAGGGAGCACTTACACCCAAGTTGGGTACCAGAGATCCTTCCTGCTGGTGCCCGACAAGAAGAGAGTGATGCTGAGAGTCGACAAAGGAAAATTTGGGCTGCTTCCCACAAATCAATCCAGCAGGTGAAGTCCTTCTTTCTGCCTTCTATCCCCGCAAAGGTCAACGCTTTGCTAAAAAGAGGAGTTTTCAATATTGCCCAATGATATCATGTTCAAAACCAAAGTAGAAGTTAAAAAAAAAGGAAAAGCAGCTCTTGAATAACCTGGTTTTGCTATAAAGTTGGATATTCAGCTAACCTGGAAACGTGTGAAGACAAAATGTAAAGAGAAAAGGAACACAACAACAAAAACACACTGGAGATGTGAGGAAAAAGGAGTCTCTAGGGACAACAAAGTTCACATAGAATAAAAATTCACTCAGGCGCTGGGTTGGGGGTGAAAGTGAAAGTGGTTACAGAGACAAGTAAAACCCTACAGAACTCTTAGCAAACTACGGCATCCCCCCGACCTGGCGGGCCAATCCTTGGTGGCTTCTTCACTCAGACACCTTCCTCCTGCAGGGCAGATTCCAGCACCCTAGTTCTCTGAGCAGTGTGGGATGGGGCGGGGAAACGCCCTGAGCCCTGGCCAACAGCAGCCGTCGGAGAGGGGAAGGGGCGACCAGATGTTTGGCGTCACCACAGCGGGGACAGCACAAAGCACACCCGGGCAGAGGCAGCCCACACCACAGAGGGCCAGCCGCTCACGTGCTTGGCTCTGCCCGTCCTACCTGCTTAGCCCACCCTGACGCTCAAAAGCACAGGACGGCTCCTTAACCAAACCCAGACTCTTGGGCTGATTTCCTAAGGTGACAGTTGGGCCAAGTACTAGAGATACTTACTCCAAACTGAAACGGCCCGAGCAAACATCCTCCTTGCCAACTGCCATCTCCTGGGCAGATGTTCCTACAGATGAAAGGTCCTGCGTGCCGGCCCTCAATGTAACCTGCAAGGCGGCCGCCAATGAATTGATTGTAAACCAAAACATGACAAAAACAAATTTCGTGCAAAAAACATTCACTACCTGAGCGGAGTGTGCCTACCCTCATAACAGCCCACATGTGGGGTTTCCCCCAGGGCTCCCAAGGCTCCAGGCAGCTCAGGGTACATCCCCTCAGCCTCTCCCAGAATTCAAGGCCACTGTCAGTCTCCTCCAGCTGCTAGCCAGCCCTTGGACTACCCTCCCTGGCTCTCCCCACACCCGTTTGCCCAAGCATCCCCCTCCCTTTCAGTCTCTTGGTGCCAACGGTCCTCCAGGAACAGGTCCCTAGCCCTACCCTCTCTCTCTCTCTTGGCTTTGGAGGCCCCACACGCTCCTGGCCCTTCCACCAGGTGAGCGATCTCTATAGTGTGTGTTGAGCTTACCTCTCCATGGGTCCTCCCATGGCCATTCCTCAAGAGCCATCTCCTGCTCATCTGGACAACTGAGTACAATGGTACTTGATCTCCCTCCCCTCACAGATTTGACAGTTTTTTTATGTCTCCATGTTGTCTCCTTTGAAGGGTGTCCCTTCAGAAGGGAAAAGACCTCTGACTGACTGAAATTACTCCCCACAACTCTAGCACATGCCTCATACCCAAGCCATACAGCAGCCACAGGGTGATTAGTTGATGTGGAACTGGAAGAGAGCTGGGGCCACAGACTCCCCTGTGCCTTTGGCTGAGGTCATGGGGGCCAGCGACATACCTGGCTTTGCTCCCCATTGCATTCCCAGTGCCGTGCCTGGGTTACACCGTGGGCACTCTACAAAACTGTACCGAATGAAGGGGGCAAACACGGAAGGATCAGAGCATCCAAATGAAGTAACTCCTCCCAGAAAACCTTTCCCGATTCCTCTTGAGGTTGAGGTTTCCCTTCTTCCTATCCCCCCCCGGACACTTCTCTTAGGGTACTTCCATCTGCCTCCATCACAACTAGACATTAAACTCACAAAGGGAGGGCCTGACTAATTTCTTATCCCCAGAAACACCTCGGTGTGCTTTCCACATACTGGCGACTAATCCTGACCCGCTGATACTCAACTCCAGAGAAGCGTGGAGTTCAGATTTACAGAAGGGGCCAAAATCAGGGGAGTGGAGGGGAAGCAAACTCATGCTTTGAACAAACTGTCCTAACTTGACCTTGAAGGAGCTCAAAATGAGTTAGACAAGTGGCTGCTTCCCTTGGTAACAAATCAGAACAGAGAACCCAATCTGTTTTTCTAAACCAGTTGATGTTCCCTCTTGAATTAAGATGACACAATAAAACCTTCCTAAAAGTTCATAACATCAATTGCGGTGTATGAGCAATGAATCTTTTACTTATAGAAAGATAGTTCAGATTGTTGTCTGATGGAAAATAAATATGAGTACACTGGCTTGCATAAATATTCCCAGGAAGTAATTAGCACCTCATGAATATGCAGCCTATTAATCTGCACAAGCCTCCAAGCAATTGAAATGCCGTCCAATTAACAGATTGCTTCAATAATCAATCCTTGAATTCATTGGCCTTAAAATTGTCTTAACTGATACATTTATCGGATGACATTTGACAGATGACCATAAGCGATTCAGAGGTTCTCTGTCTCCTACTTAAAGCAGCTTGATGAGACCTGAAATTCAAGTTACCAGCAAAGAATGTTCTGTGGTCCTAACAGTGGTAGCAGAGTCTGTGTTCAGAGCAGCTGTTTTTTTTTTAAAGGAAATATTGATCACATGTGTTTTTCTTAATTTATAATTTTCTTTAATCCTCACGGATGATATATTTATTGATTTTAGAGAGAGATGAAGGGAGGAAGAGAAAGAGAAAGAGAGGAGAGGAAACATCGATGTGAGAGAAAAACCTCGATTTGTCGCCTCCTGTATGTGTTCCAACCAGGCATGGGACCTGCAACCTAGGTGTGCGCCCTGGCCAGGAATCACACCGCGACCTTTCAGTGCACAAACAACACCCCAACCAACTGAGCAACCCGGCCAGGGCACAAGTGTGATTTTTTGTCTGCTTTCTGACCTACCATTCAACCACTTCAATTCTCAAAAGCTCAGCTCTTCCAGACAAGCAAAGAAAAACCTGCCAGTTCTGTTGCAAGGCTGACTGATTTTAAAAATGTTCAATTGAAAATAATGAATTATTTACTTCCTTACCTGTAAAAAGAGAAGACTGGACCAGATGACCCTTGAGATCCCTACTATTTCTAACATTCTGATAATACAGAAGAATCTGGTTTATCTGTCGTCTCCACTATGGGGGCTCAGGGTCAAGGGCGGCAGAGCTGGGGCCCCACAGTTAGGGCCAGGCAGGCCTGGGGAGGGCACTACTCTTACATTCCACACATACCTCACCCTGGCCTCCACTCCTCCTCGCCCATTCCCGTGAGTCACAGACTTCTCCGCAGGACGTCTATGCTGAGTGGGTTTCTCCTAGTGATCTGGATTTCCCCAAGTGCAGCCATCCTCACTCCAAGTCCCTTTAGAAGAATCTCAACTGTTCGGTCCAGGGTTAGAAATGTCTAGGTCCAGACTTTATTAAATCAAAACTCCAAATCCAGGGGGTTTCTAGACATCACAGTCATGAATCACATATATACCACAGCTGATAAATAAAAATGAAGCATAATGGTAGTCTTCTTTGCATAAAATCACCTATATCAAATATGTATTACACCAGGGGTCCCCAACCCCTGGGCTTGGGCTGCAGACCGGTACCGGTCTATGGCCTGTAAAGAACCAGGCTACACAGCAGAAGGTGAGCAATGGGCCAGCCAATGAAGCTTTTGCTCACTTTGTCTGCCTCCCCACCCCATGGACAAATTGTCTTCCATGAAACCGGTCCTGGGTGCCAAATAGGTTGAGGATCACTGTATTATACCATACTTAAATTAATTCAAGTCTGAATCCTAAGCCTCCTCTGAAATCAAGCCACACGGCAGTCCCTACTGCTCCTCCCCCCGTTCCTCTTGATTTATCTTTGTCTTCTCTGTAAATCCATAGACAGCCTTCTTGCCTACTCCCAACAAAGCCCACAAACTTGAGTTTTATAAAGTTAATGAGTTGTTTTCTCCTCATCCCCTTACATTGACTATTCATAAAATGATAAATTTTTGCTATTTCCTTTCTGAAGAATTTGTTGGTAGTATGTGACAAAAGTCTTTCATGTGTACACCTTGAATCTGGTAATTCTACTTCTAGGAATTTACTCCAATGAGATAATCAGAGATGGACTCAAAATGTATGTAGAGGTATAATTTCACTATGAGAGTCAGAAAAAAGGAAACCATTAACTATCGAATAATGGAATACAATGCAGCTTAAAAATCACATTGTTAAAACAAATAATGAAAGAGAAAATAATCACAGTGTATCAAATGGGAGAAAATATCAGGTTCCCAAACAGTGTGCCCGTGATTTCCTAGTACACGCATGTGTGTGTACAGAAGCTATTTGAAGTGTAGTCCAAAGACCAGCTGCATCAGCACAACCAAGGAACTGAGTAAATGCAAATGCTGGACCGGAGAGCTGCTGACTCAGAATCACGGGGGGGGGGGCCAGCAAGCTGCATTTTCATGCTTCCTAAGTGCCACACAAGCTTTGAGGTAGGTATAAAATTCACCCCATTGTACAGATAGGGAAACTGAGGCCCAGAGAAGCTAGGTAACTCAGCCAAGGCAACAAAGCAGCACCACACAGCCAGCTCCAGAGTCTACACTCTTAACCACGTTGCTCCGGTACTTCTCAAGGTTGACTCATACAGGATTTGGAAGTGTGCTCTGTGCTCTTCCCCCAAACTGACAGCATGATGCGTCCCACCTCGTGTTCTGTCTTCCTCGAAGTGTTTTAGCACCGCTGCCACAAAGTTATTGATGGGGGGTGGGGAGTATCTGGCACAATCCCATTCACAGTCCCCTTTGAAGGCTGCAATAACACGTTTAGATTATGTGCACACTAAACACTAGCCCACATGAGCAGAAACTTTCATGCCCGCCAGTGACAGACAGCAGGGAGGGCATGACACCCACTAAGGACAGAAGGTCCTCCTATTGCCAGCTAAAGGGAGGCTGCCGTGGAGCGGTCCCATAAACACTGTATACAAACCACTTGGCCCATTGTCTTTGAAATTATGCAACTCTTGATCAATACCTTTTTTTTTGGTTTCTAAATTAGTTCAAAATTTATACATAATATTAATATTTAAATTTTTATATTATGCTTTTTTATATTCACAAAATTTAAATTTGCTAACAAATGCTACCAGATTTTACCCCCAAACTGCAAATTCCTGAATAAAAAAGCCTCACTTAGCACTTTTATTGTATGCTATTTTCTACGTAGGAAACACCTCAGGCAGTCATTTCAGGAAACGACAAGAGGGGACTGGGAAGATGGTTGATTTGGGCCTCGTCACCCCTGAGAGGAAGGAAACTGCACAGACTAGAAAAAATTTCCAGCTGGACTAGCTTTCAAAGCCCTCACACATTCCTGTCTTCAAGAGCAAAATAATAATTCCATAAAAACTATGACCTGGCCCTACTGGGCAACCAAACAAGTGTTTTCAAAAGAAGAGACTATCTTCAAAAGTACTTAATGGCAGAAACTTCGGAAGAAACAGAGACCATTTGTTCAACTTCCTCATTATCACAGATGAGGAAACTGAGGCCATTATTGCAGATGGCTTGGCTAAGTTCACAGAGAAGGTCGCAAAGCCTGGACCACAGCCAGTACCTGACTGTGGTTCACATTGCACTATACCACACTGCCTCTTGCACTTCTGACTCCTATACTGAATTTTCTACATTGATTTTTCTACTGATTCCAGGAGAAGTGTTTTTGGCACTATCATCAACACCACCATTAACATTACCTTCTGATCAATAACTGGATGGCATCTTTGAAGATGATAATATGTTTAAACTTAAAGTAAGTATACTTTAAAAACAGCACCATAGTTCAAGCTGATTCTCTATACTGCCAAATTCCAGAAGAGCACAAAGTCATTGTGATGATCAAAAACAAAACAAAAAACAAGCCTCTGGGGTAAGAGACAACTACTCACTTGTCTTTTTCTTTACCTGAGATATTAACACTGAGCAGCTACAATGTTACAAAACAGTGACTGCTGAGATGCAGTAACTTCAAACATCCTCTTCAGATTCCCCATTTACATCTCATCCTTCCTTTATTAAAACCTACTCTTCCTCAAACATCAGCATTCAGGATATACTTAAACAACAAACCATTGGAAAAGTAAAAATCAGCCCTACTTACTGACAACCGGAAAAGACAAGCCTGACTTACAGACCCCAGTGTTGCCGTGAGAACAGGAAGGATGCTCAGAATGATCCCACACTGCCATGCCAAAATGACTAGACATCTCCCTTATCTCACCAACACGTGTAATTGCGAATTCTCCCCTCAGTGACAGCTCTAGCCCCACATTCGTCTCCCACCACCTAGATAAAATATAGTTAAGGTACCTGGTCACTGAATTGTGCCTGTTTGCTGACCATATCTCAACCAGGTCTGGCCCTCCTTCCCTAACTCTACCTTTAAATCACACAGCACAAGTGCCCATCCAATTCTGCCTTTCCAAAAAAAAATCCCAACAATCTACTGGTCTCCATCTGCCTACTGCAGCAAGCTAACTGGACCAAACTCTGGTATGACAACTCCTGGGGTCCTGGTGGTTGCTGACCGATTGATTGAATTCAACACGTTTTGTTTTAACAAGTTACCAGTAATGTGTGGCAGAGTAGAAAGAGCCTGAAATAAAAGGCCCACAAATCTATATCCTTGACTTATCATTTCTCTGGGTGATAGCCAATAATCCTATCATTTTCAAATTTTTCATCTCAAACCTGCTATTTCTCAGACTTCAGCCATTCTGTGGGTCGAACAGACCTTTCCTACAAAAGGACGAGCTTTGCCCTCCCACCGCTACTGTACTGTTAGAGTCCGTCTGCAGAACTTCATTTTTCACTCAAAGAAGAAGGGAGCCAAAAAAAAAAAAAAAAAAAGAAGAAGGGAGCCTTTCCTGCCAGAAACAATGATTACATTTTCTGAATGTTTATGTTTTTCAAAATGGCTATCATGCTTCACAGTCCTAAGAATATAAATTGACTGGTATTTGATTTCTGCTTTTACAATGAAAACAGGGCACGTCTCCGTCTGGGTCTTTGGAGGACTGGTTGGCTCTAACCAAACCCCAGAGAGCAGCTATTACACAGCCCAGGTAGTTTTAATTAGCGTCTGTTTTCCACCTTACCTCTCTTCAGGTTACCTCGTGGGTTCTCTGCGACCGACCAAGAGAGCGAGTCTTGTTAAGGAGAACACCAAAACCAAAGCAGGGGTATGAAACCAACAGCTGTCGGCAGGACCAGAGGCAGCAGTGCCCATTGGCTACTTAGCCCATCCCTGTGTCCCCCGCGTGCAGTGTGAGCTGTGGGTTGGACCCCAAAGATCTAGAGAGGAGTGAGACATGGTCCCTGGTGTCCAGAGCTCAAATCCAGCGAGGACAGACACACAATAAACACAGCGCGATGTGTGCACCACAGGGGGAAGTCTCAGAACTTCAAGACGGCACCGCCTTGCACCTCCAAGAGGAGGACTCAGGCCCTCTGCTCATGGACTGTGTCCCTGGCGATGCTCTGGGGCACGTGCACCGACACTAGGCTAAAAGTTGCTGACAGCGCAGCGTCGCTTCCACCTCACACCAGAAGCCGGCACTGGGCTGTCCAAGGCTGTTTCAGAGCTCATGGGTGACATCGGCTCCCAGGGCTCTGGTCATCATCCTGCTCTGCCTCAGCAGCCCCAAGAGCAAAGGCAGACTGGGGAAGCCTTGCCTCACAAGCCTCTCTCTCTTGGAAGGAAGTCGCACCCAGGTCACTGGCCTTCTCCCATGTCATTGGCCAGAGCTGTGCCATGTGATCGCAGCTACAAAGGAAGCTGGGGAAATGGGAACAGGGCAATTCCTCAGGTGAAGTGCGGTGAAGAGCGCACAGCATGGCTGTCAGGCAGACGATGACGCCCTCACGTGCACAGACTGTTGCGGGCTGAATGTGCTCCCCCGGCCCCATTCTTTATGTTGAGGCCTTATCCCCCAATGTAACTGTACCTGGAGTGGGTCTTTTGTGAATGGGGTTAGATGAGGCCAAATGGGTGGGGCCCCACGATGAGATTACTGTCCTCGAAAAGGAAAAGACATCAAAGTTTGCTCTCTCTCTCTCTCTCTCTGCCCTTTGACAAAGGCTGCCATCTACAAGCCAAGGAGAGAGTCCTCACCAGGAACTGAATCAGCCAGCACCTGGATATTGGACTTCCCAGACTGCAAAACTGAGAGAAATAAACATCCACCAGTTAAGCCACCCAGTCTATAGTGTTTTGTTAGGGTGGCCGAACAGACTAAGACACATACTCAGTGCAACTGTCTTCGAAGGCACGGGGACCTCCTGACGGGGCGCATCGGCCCCCCGCGTGAGGTCACTCTAGACTTCAGATCCAAAGCTGAAAGGGAAACTACTGCAATAGTAATTTCTTAGAAGTGTTTAGTCCGCACGGTATCTGTAAGGAAAGCTTCAATAAGCAACACAGACAGGAGACTTTTAATGGAAGCCCTTTCAGCCTTAGCTTTTCCATCTCCACAAAACCTCCCTTTTTAAACTAAGGGGGTTTTGGCAAAAGTTCAAATTAAGCACATTTGTTGGGTGTGGGCCCCGGAAGAGGGAGTAAACTATCCTGACGGCTGTGCACATTAATTCAACCCCCTCCAGAGGCTTGTCCTTCTAAGACGCCCGGCCTTACCATTTTCCCACAGGCTGTCTCACAGTCACTGAAAAACAAAAGCAAGGCACCCCCGACTCCCCGAGACCACCTGCTTATTTATCACAGGCAGTCATTTCAGTCACCCTCATCACCTAGGCACACGCGGTCCCGAAACTGGATTTGATCACCCCATGGGGCTACACCAGAGCCTGACTCTCTCTGTACGTACAGTAACAGGCAGGGGAAAACGAGGATGGGAAGAAATGACAGCAACCCAACAAGGAACACAGAGAAAGGAAGGCTTAACAACAAGCAGACATGCAAAGCCACAATGTCTGAAAAGCAGGATAGCCTTTTTCCTTTCTGAAATGGCAAAGAGGCTCACTGTTTTAAAAAATATTCGTGATTTCAAAACTTCATACACTGTCCTTCTGGAGTAAACGGAGGCCTGATCACAGGTAAATAGAGGCCTGAGAGAAATAACGACTTTATTTTGGCGATGAGGAATAGATACCTCAGTCAGAATCCAGACCCTACAGAAGTTGAGTGATTGCATTCAACTTCATTCAAACAGGATTCTTCAAGGACATTCATGACTACTGCAATTCTTACTATGAACCGAATTTATGATCGTTGCCTCATATTTACTTTGTAGCTTCCATCTTCAAGCAAGTTCTCTCTCTCAAAATAAAGCCTTAACAATCATCCCTCCCTCCTCCCCATGCAAGGATGTAGAGCTCAAACCACCTGCCCTACTGTGTCTGCAGTCCCTAGGCCCTTGGCCACCGAAGACTAGCCTTTTGCCCCACGTCCCATCCCAACATGTCCTCCATCAGGCTGCTCACTCTGGCATTTCAATCAAACCCGTTTCTGCTTAATAATACTACAATCAGATGATGTTTCCCCGGAGTCTTGGCATGTCATCAAGCTACTTAAGTCCTACAGCAGCAATACCGATTAAGTAAAAGGACAGGATGGGCTGATAACTAGTAAATGCTCTGCAAGACACCAGTTCTGCATGAAATGAAGAACTCTGCTTCTTTCCCCGAAGTTACCCAAGTTTTAAATATTTTCATTTCTCCTGTTGCAAGCGGTTCCCTGTTACTCAAGAACTCAGCTTCAGAATCTTCCCACCAGCACTGACTTTTCTCAATTTCAAAAAGTCTAGGACTTTATTTTAACAGTATCTGTTTTAAAATCCACACGAAAAGGAGTTACTGGTTAACTTAATTAAATAAAAAGGGCAAGAACAAATGGCATGTCAACACATTCCTAATGAAAACTTGTCCTCTACTTACAGCTGGTTATAAAGGAAATCATTAATCACTTCCAGAAGACCAATTATAAAATAATTCACTAACAAGAAACTACAGATACATCATGACAGCTAACTTCCCTTACGCAAAAACAAACAAACAAACAAAAACCAAAACACCCTAATCCGAAAAGCTTAATTAAGATAGGATAGTTTCACCTAATCAAATTAAGTATTCAAAGTGAAATGTAGCCAAAGGGCCATGAAAAAAGAGATAGTTCTTTGAAAAGTTTTTAAGGCAATAAAGAATTAAAAGGACAAAATCTAGAAATAAATTTTCTACTCTTTAGTCTGTAATCCTACAAATATTAAACTGATAAGAGCCCAAGTATTTTGGAGTACAATTTATCTAAGATTTTAAAATTCGGTTTATAGTACAAAATCTACAAACACAATGGTACACATGACAAGTTAATTAGGAAGGACACTAACAACTTTATTTTCCTAATTTTATCTATGAATCTTCAGAATTGAAGCCATAAACCTTGTTTTCCATTTATAAACTATATTAGCTCTGGAAAAAAAATCTGTTACCAAAAGACAAATACCATATGATTTCCCTCATATGTGGAATCTAATGAACAAACTGAACTAACAAGCAAAACAGAGACAGACTCATAGATGGAGAGCAGGATGACAACTATTGGGCGTCAGGGGGAGGTGAGGGGATAGAGCAAAGAGGGAAAGGGACTCATGGACACGGACAACAGTGTGGTGATTGCTGGGGAGAGGAGGATATAAGGACACTAAAATGGTAATGGAAAAAATATCAAAAAAACAAGGAAAATAATAAAGTGATGAGTTACATACAAAAAAAAATGTTACCACTCCTAAATTTCATTATATCTGAAGAAAATGCACAAAAACCAATGCTAAAGACCCAATTATAAGCACTCCAATTCACAGACTTACTCTAAAGTGGATAAACTCTAAAATTCCTCAGATCAATGGCTTTGAAACTTCGCCGTCTGCAATGCTCTTTACACACAGTGGCCCAGTACACACCCACACTAAAATTGGCCGAGATAAATTTTCCAGAAGCAATACATAGCCTTTACTACATGCTGTACCCCCTGACATTTCCATTGTTTCACTTTTTGGTAATGCTTGTCATGACCCACTAAATCGATTTCATGACCCGCTAATGGATGCAGCTTGAACAATCCTGCCCTCATTCATTTATTTAAACTTGCCACAATAATTTGGCAGCACTCCAAAGACTAGGAAAGGCACCTGAAAACTTCCCATATGCAAGCTGGATGAGCTGCTGAAAGCCAACAGTCATCAGGCCTCCAAATGGAAAACACTTAAAAACCATGCCCTTTATAAAGTTTTATTTGGGCTAGTAGTAATGACATTAAAGCCACCATCTTCTCTTCTGCCAGATCTTTGAACCATCCTTACTCCAATCATTAAAGAATGACCTCAAATCCTTTTGGCCATGTGTGAAGGAGGAAAGGCATAACAATTAAAAATTAGAGAACTTTATTTGTTCTTGGGTAAGTCGTTTTCCCCCGCTGTGATGGAACACGAGAAATAGAGATGACCCAGAACGTACTTCCTTATTAAAATATTTTAAAAAGCAGTTTCAACAGTTTCTATATCCATAGATAAAATGATAGCCACAGTACATCATTATTTAAAACTAACTTTAATGGCATTTGCCTTTATAAAAAAATTACAATGTAACTCAAATAACACGTTTCTTAATATCAAAACAATAATCCTGTTTGCATAGCTTTTTAAGAAGCAGAACAAAATTCATACACTTAGCTGGAATAAACAATGAGTAAGAGAAAGTTCTCCAGTCCCAGGTATCTAGAGCCCAGCAGTCCAAGGCCATTTATCCCCACCAAACAGGAGACAGTAAGAAAACGAAGAACTGATCTATTTTTCTTCCTGGAGAGAAAAAAGACAGGGCAGCAGTGACGGCGGCCCAGAGCAGAGCAGCAAGCCTAGGCTTTGGAGTCGGAGAAAACCAAACCCAGCTCCGCCATGTGTTGGCTGCATGATCTTGGTCCCACAGTAAAAACACTCCAAATCGTAACTCAAAAAATGTTAGCTGTGGGCTGCACAGTCCTAACTGCCCACCTCTACTGCCTCACTGAATTTTCACAGCTCTCTAAGTTAGGTTCAGAGCGTCAGAGAGGCTGAGAAACTTGCCCAGATTCACACGATTAGTAACAGGGAGGCCAGAATTCAAACAGACCCATTTCAAAACCTTTGCAGGGAATCATATTACCTTCTGTGCCCCGGTGTCCTTATCTTTCCCAGCATTATTACATGGGTTAACTTTAATCCATGTAGTAATGAATGCCTCTGGCCTGGCCTATCGGTGCAGCAGAACAGGAAGGAGCTAGAAAAATTCCTTGGCAAGCAGAGTGGGGAAACTAAGAAAGATAGCTGAACAAACTGGCCAGGCAATTTACAGCCAGATACAGGTCACCAGGGGGGAAGGCCCTGGATGCCTAGCAACAGGCATAACCGGCGCTGGACCTTGGCCCCAAGGTGGCCTTTCTTCCTCAGGCATGCCGCTGTTCATACAGGTTTTGAACAAGAAACTACAGATGTATCGTGAACTTCATATTGCTGGTCATGTGGTTTACACCCCCCTGACTTCTCTCCCCTAGGGATAACATCTACACCTCAGTTGTATTTCAGCTCCAGGCCCAGAAAAGCAGCAAAACCAGTCAGGTGACACCAGGACCAGCTGCAATGACTACTAACCCCTGCCTTGGTGCCAAGCAATCAGTAGACACCATGACCCCAAAAAGCACACCTGGAAAAGCTGAAGAATATTCTATTGAGATCATTCCCTAAGACCTCCCCTAAACTCCCAGCCTTTAAAACCCTCAAGACAGGATCCATTGCACTCTCCCTCCCAAGAGCACACCGCACCTTTCCCTTTCCCTCGCTTTCCCCCACACCTGTGCATCTCCTCAACAGTGGGCTGTGACAGTTCATCCGGGCTAACCCTGGAAGCTGTCCTCAAGGCCCCCTTTCTCTGACTCTCCGGTGAGCTGACAGCAGCCCCGCCTTGGCTCCCTTCTTTCCCATTCTGTTTCTAGAGCACCAACGCAGCCGCAGCTGGTCTCTCTCCTGTTGCTTCTTCTATCCTAGGCGCTTCTTGTTTCACTGTCCCCAGCTTTAATAAATGTCCTCTCAAAATCACCTGGACACGTGTTGTGAAATCTTTCTCCTTCACGAAGTCAACCCACACGCGACAGGCCGGCCCTAGGCAGACCTGCTCTGGGCCACTCCCCTCTCCAGCCTCACCAACACCTTGATCCAAACACAGCTGCCACCAGCAAAGGGCACAGAGCATCTTAGGTAAACTGTTTTCCTGCGTTTAGAGTCAAAAACGTCTTTATCTTTTGTTCAGAGTCAGGAGCTTTATCTTTTTTCTTCTACCCTCCTACCGCCCCACCCCTCAAACACACCTCCTCCAGGAACACCTTTCCCTGATCTTAGGAAACTGGACCCACTGTCATCAGCACTGAAAGTCTGAGTAATAGAACACCTACCCTGAGTATATTTACTAAAGAAAGGGCAGTGAATGTCTAATGTTTGTAAGGCAGGGCAAAGTTGCCAGGCTTAATCCAAAGACAAGACAATGACAGGCAGAGAGCCATAAAGGCTGGGACTCAGAGGCTGCAGCAGGAGAGTGCAGGAACAATCATTAGGGCTAAACTTATTTACCCCACAAGGTCTTTACCACCAGCAGCAGGAAGGCAGGAGAGAGACTAGACGGTAGTGCTGTGTGAGATGGGTTGGACTAGTTGTGGCTTGGGGATCTGGCGCAAATTAAAGGGGCAGGGCCTCAAATATGCCAGGAATTCTGCTGAAGGCAATAAACAATCTCAGGATGAAGGGTAGGATTACATTAACATCAGTTTTGGAAACAGGAAGTACCAGTACCAAGTAGCTAATAAGTACAGACGGAAGGTTTCAAAAGAGGCTACATTCTCCCTTTCTTTCCTGTCTACACTGGTTGGCCAATGCTTTCCTCTCCAGTTCCTCACCCAAAAAAAAAAAAAAAAAATGTGTAAATGCAGACAGTGAGAGGCTGCTCAAGGGAAATCATCAGGTTGATAAAAGCCATGCTGATAATATACCATCACCTAATCTGATCAGGTCAGTTTTTAAAACAAATATACAATAACTGTGTGAGTGTGTGCGCCCCTGTAGTATAACAGGTTAACTATTAACGTTAGATTTAAATTGTCAGTTGGCATAGCAACAGTGGACCATAACGCCTGCTCAGATTGGTGCTGAGCAGTCTGGCTCTTCTACATTACACATCTATCACTAATTATTATATAAACTACCTTTCACGTATTAAGAAATCACTAGTTTGCCAAACCAAAAGGGAACAGATCATATTGATCCATAACCTTGACTTGGAAAAAAGCAGTAAGTCTAAATGACACAAATTAAATTTATGAATGTTCACAAAACAGGACATTGTTGTTATAAAGCTATTTACTAATCTGAAGAGATACCATGTTTGTTTTTACCCTTAGGAAAAAAATTAATTATGGAACTAACTACCAGATTAAATAGTATTATGGAACAAAAGTAGATTTACTAATACATCTATTATTTGAATTAAATTAAGTACAGATGACATTTATAAACCCAGGATCATTAATGTCACTCCCACTGATATAACTTAATGCTTGATTAGAAAATAAACATTCAAACCATCTTAAACAAACATTTTATTCCTGTCCTTAATCTAGTTTTATTTTGCCTTTTCTTTTTTTTTTTTAAATAAGCTGTTTCCTCCCCCATTCGAAACAAATTTTGTTTTAAACTGCAGAGATAAAAAGATTCAACTCAGTGACTTGGAATAATTGGATGTGATTTATTTCTTCATTACATTTCTCACTGGCCATTTTCTTCACAGCTAACTAAGCATCATGCTCTGTCAAAGGGCACAGGTCCCAGTGTCAGAAATGCTGAGTCCCATCACCAGCTCTACAGCCCTCAGGCTGTGTGCCTTCAGAAGATGACAGTGGTCCTCAGGTCAGTTTCCTTATCTGTGAGCCTCAGGCCAGGTCAGAGGGTCTCCCTGGTCAGGACGCTCAGATCTGAACTTGAGACTCACACACACGGGCTCTGCACTGGGGGCCACGGCCAGGCTCTCTTTCAAAGCCACACACACTCCCCACCCCTCCCCCTCAAAAAAGGGACCTGTGAGAAACTTGTGTTTTACCTGTCTGCTGCTATAATACAAAAATAATAGTGTGACTCCTAAGAGATCTATGATCCATTAGAAAACTCTATCAAAGCTGGTGTCTGAATGTAGCCCCCCACGGCCGCGATGGGCCTTCCAATACGTGGAGGCGATCAGGTGGAGGGGAAGGCCACGTGCAGCAAGAGCATTACACTCCCTTCTCAGTACCAACACAAACAGAGCACTGTTTGATGACGGTCACTTTAAAACGGCCTTCCAAAGAGTCCTTCCCTGTCCTCAGAACTAGCTGATCTGAAAGTCAGTATTTGATATCAGAAATTTACAATATAGTAGTCCGGGGTTACTCCTTCCCAAAGCCTAGATGATCTACAATACTGATCACAGAGTTTCTGGATTGTTCCTGGCTCAGCCAGGATGCCGTAATTAGAAAAGGAGACAGACTAGTCCGCACTCAGCATGCCAGATATTGTGTCATCTGTCACAGCCCTGACTGAATGGATGAGAGTTCTGCTCTTGACATGACAAAGCTGTGCAGACCTCTGGCTGGATGAGCTACCCACTGTGTGCTGTCTGACAGATAACGGGGCTCCATGTGATGTGATCAAGGCCACAGGCCACCAGCGGACCTCCCCAGCTCAGCTGCAATATGATGTAGGGTAAAAATTCAGAAGGCGGCCTTGACATTGTGTTTCTCAAACGCACCCAGGTACCAACAGCTCCATGGCGAAAAACAAAAACAAAAAAGCCAGTCCCGATGTTTACATTATTGAGTAGAAAAAATGTCAAAGCAGGCAAGCTGCTCTAAATATTATCTTTTTCACCTTGGGGTTATCTTAAAATATAAATTGGGTTAGGTCACTCTCCAACAGCTCCTGACCCTCATTCCCACCTGATCTGACCCCCAAGCCTACTTCTCACACCTCATCTCAGCCCTTCCTCTGACCTTGCTCCCTGCTCTGCGGCCAGGCTGGCCTCCCTTCATTTCTTACCTGGCCAAGTCTCGCACATGCAAACCCCCCCACCTATAGCCCCCCCCCCAAATCTCTCCTACTTCTGGCTCATCTTCACCCTTTTCACCTCTACTCAAACATCACCTTTCCGTGTCACCCCATCAGCTTGGGTTTGTCCCCCGTCAGTCTCTGCCCTAAACTCTGACAGTCTAGAACTGTCTAGTTCACTGCTGAGGACACGTCATTTGATCATCGCCCCTCTAGACGTACACCTGAGGACCACAGCCGTTTCTCTCTTGTACAGCACTCCACCTCCAGGATTTAAAATATGGTACATAGTCACTTATTAGCATTTGCTAACACAATTCAATGTCTCAATAAGCTTTGCATGAAAAAGAGATGCAGGCCATAAACATGTTTATCTGTCCTAAACTGACCATGGTACAAAAAAACAGGTGTTCACTAATCTTGGGTAAAACTGACTTCTACTCTTTCTATTTCTCGCTACTAATAAGTACCCACCCTGGTTCGGTCTGTGCGCGACTGCGATGGGATTTTTAAGAATGGTTTAAAATATATAATAGAAACTAGATGATCAGTGATGGTTGCTTCCCAGGTAATCCACAGGCATTCTACTTCTCCCATTAGCTAATATTTATTCAGTGCTTAGCACTGATTAAGATGGTCCCAGGTACCATTTTCAACACTGCACAGTTCACCTCATTTAGCCCCAGCACAGTTCTACGAGGGAGGTATTACCATCCCGACTAGCAGAGGAGTGGCGGAGGCTCAGGGACAACCTGCCCGAGGTCATAGAGCTGGAAGAGCCGGTCAGCACCCAGCCCAGTGGGTCTGCAGCCAGAGCCTGTGCTCTTCACTGCTGCTCTGTATTTTCTCTCTCGCTAAAGTAGTCCACAGGCTAGAAGAGAAAAAATTTTTTAAAGTTTTAGGAAAAAAATTAATCTTTTGACCCACTATACTTCAATCCAGGTAATTCCCTCCTAATTCCTCCCAATGCGTCTTCCCCATGCCCTCCCACGCCCTGAACGCCCCTCTGCTTTGGAATTCAGGACACAGCCCATGACCTTCCTCTCCCGCCTATGCGTGCAGATGCACGCACACACAAATGCAAGCACATGTTCAAAACGCCTGTTTGCTCCCTGTAGCTTTTAGAGGTCAGGAAGTAAACAAATCACCTAATTATTTCACCCTGAGGTATAAAAGGTAAATAACCTGACCTTTCTAGAGATGCCAAAATACATAACTTTTAAAATGTTACTTGTGTACAAAGTAGAGTTTGAATTATTACACAGCCTGAAAATGGACAAAATTGGATGGAAATCTCAAGTGTCCAGGAATCTAGTTAAACAGAGAGGTCAACTGGCAACCACTGAGCTGATCCCGATTTTCCTAACTGTGTTCCTCCCTTGGAGTCTGAACTTAAGAGTCTAATAACTGTGCTTCTAGTGAGTGCAGGGAGGGCTGGAAATCTGGGGGACGGGTGGTGAGTTGAGCAGGAAGATTCTAAATCTAGTGTTTACAGCTGGAGACCACCTACGCTCTTACACTATGTTGCTGAATTTTCTAAATCACATCAACACCTTAATAACATGTTCTGCCAAGTGCAATGAAAATGTGCCCAAAGAACTTAAATCTTATTAGCTGCCAAGAGGTAAATGTGAAAGGACGCCCAAAGTAGCAGCTGAAGACGGAGGGAGAGAAAGCCCCTTTCATTACTGAGTTGTGTGGGTCCAACTGAAGAGCAGAAAAACAACATATACTACAAAAGGGCACGCCAAGTTCGCTTATTTACATGTACACCAACGGCTTAAGGCAACCAGCGCTTTCCCTCACTCTACAGCTGTGATTTTCAGCCCAGGCTTGCACATCAGAGCTACCTCTGGAACTTGAAAAACAATAACAGTGTCTAGCTCCAGGAGAGCACCGCAAAGGGAGACTCAATCACGATCAGCCACGCCCAAAACACACCATAACCACGGAAAGACGGAAAGCTGGTAAGAACTGTAAGAGCCATTTAGCCCACACATCTCCCCTCCCTCCATCTCCAAGACCAAGCAGTTGAACCAACCAACCAGCCATCCCCCCTCACTGAGCATCTCCGAGCCAGCCTTGGGTACCAAGGACACGTGGCAGACAGCCCTGGTGGACCCACCGCCAAGAGCTTCCACTCTAGTGGAAATCACACCAAGGAGATTTAAGTTACTTTATTCTTTTAGAAAAGAAAAGAAAAGAGAAGAGAAGAGAAGAATAGAAGAGAAAAGAAAAAGAAAAAGGAAGGAAGGAAGGAAGGAAGGAAGGAAGGAAGGAAGGAAGGAAGGAAGGAAGGAAGGAAGGATGGATCCTCAATATAATTTCAACTGGCAGGCTACCCACTACCCAACACACGGACCTACTCAACAGCTTGCTTAGATAATTGATCAATACTGGCTCACTGCCACTCGTGCCCACATCCTCAGACTGGGGAACTGAGTGCTCTCAAAAGCTGGTCCCATCAGCATTCTGGATTTCACATATTTTTTCATTTTTTCCACCTGAAACAAATGCCCATCATAGGATCAGGTGATATAAAAGGTGTATAAGAGAAATCTCTTTTAGAGAGTATTTAGTCTTTCTGTAAAAACTAAACCAAGATATATAACATATTAGTGTCTCACAACATCACACACTAACTTTAGAACTAAACTGTATGACTAGTAGGGACAAAAGGTTGGTCGGTATGTGAGATTTCATTGAAGCAAGTCTAGAAAAAAGGGTTTGGCCAGGCAGTTGGCAATGACCAAGCAGGACATTTTAAGGAGCACCGAGGGCCCACAAATGGGAGGAAGAATGGAGACACCAGCCTGGCTGAACCAAGGAGGACTCAACCTGTAAGTGGCAGGGTATAAGGCTGAGCAGGTAGGAGGAGCAGCTAACACAGGGCTCTGAAGCCAGACGTGGTCTACCCCTGACACCGTCAGGGAGACAGAGGTGGGGCATGTCCCTGAGAAGGAGTAAAGCATGAGGAACGGCTGTTTTAGTCACGTGGATGAATCACAGCCACCAACTCTCTGTCAGAACCAGTGACAGATGCCTGACACACCAACAAGACCTTCATCAAGGCTGTTCAACCACTTCCACTACTAACTTCAAAAATCATGTCAAGGAATGCCAAAGGCCCAGTATATTTATAAATTAGGAATTCAACATTGCTTCCACCCACTTCCCTCGGCTTTTCATGGCCTCGTTCTCTCCATGTACAGAGCATAGTACTGTTCTGGGAGACACTGACAAGGCATGGACGCAGGCAGCCCACTATCTGCCATCCAACTGGAATTTTGTTCTCTGAACTTTTGACCGTCAACTATATGTCAGGCATGGTTTTGGGCAAGTTTGAGTCAAGCCTAAAATGTAACAAAGCCTTTGATTCCCTGTCTTTCAAAAGAGTTACACAATCTTGTGTACACAAAGTACGCAAGACACAATCTGAGTTCATTTTTCCATTAATTCATCAAGTATTTATTTTGTGTCCTAAGTGCTAGGTACTGTTTAAATAGAGTGGAATGAGCAATTAGCAGCAAAGAAAACAAAGCTCCTGCCTTGTGAAACCTGCCTCATGGGGGGCAGGCAGACAAGAAGCAAGCAAACTGAAATATATCAGCTACTGATAAGTACTATGGGAAAAAATGCAGGTAAGGAAATAGAGAATGGCAGGCTATGCTGTTTTGGATATTCAGGGAAGACACCTGAATGGTATTTGAACAAATGTCTGAATGAAGGAGGGAAGCAACCCATGTGCTATGTGGAGTTCCATTCCAGACAGAGCCACCAGCAAGTGCAGAGGACACGGTCAGAGGCAAGGAAGCCCGAGGGCCACAGCACAGGACGATGGGAACAGCAGTCAGTGTAGAGAGCAGGACTTAGAAGATGGTGTCAGTCCTGTCAACCAAGAGGCCGGGTTTAGAACAGGCACAGGGGAGCAGTGACTGAGAAGGACAGCGCAACCCCTAGCGCATGCACAGTACAACGTGGTAGACAGCATGTGCGTATGAGGAGCAACACTACCCTCTCAGAGAATGCACAGTGGAGCAACATGGATGGTGTGTACTTGTCTGAGGGGCAGCACCATCCTCTCTGAGCATGAGCAGTAGAGCGACATAATCAGCATGTGCTTATCGAAGTGGCAAAGACAACATGTGTCAATCAAAGGCTAACGCAGCATTACATCGGACAAGAATATGAAAGCAAAGGCTTCAATCAGACAGCTGAAAGAGCTGAGAGAGGGAGCACGCCCGCAGCTGCTCCTATCCACCCTACTCTAGCTGACTCTGAAGTCACCACAAACGGTCTTGCAAGACGCTGACCGGCTGCCTCCAGGATGGGGACTCGAATCTGGACTCTTGGAATCAGGTTTGTTATTGCCCAATTCTCTTGTGTGATGTTACTGCTGATTGCTTCTGAGTGATTTTTAGTGTTATTATAGATTTTGATTGAATCTGGATTAATAAAAGCTGAATGAACAGCACAGTCACCTGTGTTAACTCACTGTCATTCTTGGTCCGCGTTACCCGTAGGGCTGGTGGCCGTATAGGTGGCCCAGCATTTTCTGCTCCTAAGGCCCAGGTCAGACGACCCAAGCTGGGGCGTCGAGGGCTGACTTACAGGAAAGACTCCATCGTGAAACATTTGCTGTGGCAATCAGGAACCAGAGTATGGCAAGGATTTCAGATTTCATTCTCCAGACCACAGGCAGGAGAAGGTAAACCGCCTTTGCAGTCTATGGTACAGTCGTACAATAATGACGCTCCTCATTCCCTACTTAAGACTCTGCAAATCCTTCCCGGCCCAGACTGTCACATAAAAGACAATGACAGATCCAAGAAATAACTACATGCAATAGGCAGTTTCAGTAATAAAAAAGAGGAAACCACTAGGTATATTTAGAGTATATTTCCTAGACTCCAAAATGCTCAACTCATAAAATTTGATGGATATTAGAGTATTTGCAAATTTAATGATGACTTTAGCCATTCAGGATGCCCCCAAGTAGAATATTTAACTGGTTTAAGCAGAGGTCAGGATGACTTTTTATTTTTATTTTTTAATTGTATCTTATTGATATATTATTACAGCTGTCACAGTTTTTATCCCTTTGCCCTCCCCCATGCAGCACCCCCCACTCCCTCAGGCAGTCCCCCCACCATTGTTCATGTCCATGGGTCATGTTATAAGTTCTTTGTCTACTCCATTTCCTATACTGTACTTTACATCCCTATGGCTATTCTGTAACTACCTATTCGTACTTCTTAATCCCCTCACCTCTTCACCCATTCCCCCCACGTCCCCCTCCCATCTGGCCACCATCAAAACATGATCCATATCTATGGATCTCTGTTCTTTTTGTTTGCTTAGTTTGTTTTTTTGGATTCAATTGTTGATAGATATGTATTTATTGCCATTTTGCTGTTCATAGTTTTGGTCTTTATTCAGATGACTTTTTAAAACAAAACAATATTAGCATAGGCAATTAGGTAGTTTCCCATCACAATTTACACTTCAAAGTGAGCTGCGCCTTTCAGTAAACAGTCTTGGGAGAGACTGCAAACTCTGTGTGTGGCTAACTTCTCAACTGAAGTCTAAGAACTGCAGTCAGCTGGAATGTCAAAGTGATGATGTGCTCATCTTTAAGATGGTAAGTATAGGATGTGAAACCACTAATTTCCTACTTTATGGATATTCTGTAGCTTCTGTAGACATCTTAATAATCACATAATTAAGTCATAAGGAACATAAAACAAAAAAGTATCAACAATGGATGAAGACCTCCATTTTTCAGGAAAACAGACCATCAGCAGCTTTAGATCTCGTCTACAGAGAGAGGACAAAAGCCTTAATGCGACAACACTTCAGTACAATACAGCATCAGCAACATAACAGTGAGCAAACATCCTTTCTAAATCCAGCAGTAAATTAAGGCAGGAAACCAATCCCCAGATGTGAGCTGCCCTTTGCATTTCTCTGAAGCCCCTTCAACTTCTAGCCATAAATTATAAAGAGAAACACACAACTAGCAAAATGACTCAGAGGCAATAACCAAGAGGTTAACTACATGCTAATTTCCAAGATGCTTCTCCACTTCCAGATGAGAGTAAGTCTATTATCACTGTAGGACAAGATCCTTTTGCCATTTACTTAGATAAGAGTTAGTACTTGCCTGAGGTGTAACACAAATGAAGAAAATCAAATTATGTCTCTGCAATAAAGTTCAATAATTAATGCTTTTCTGGAATAAGTCTTGAATAAATTTTCTGTAATAAATCAATTAATTGCCATTAAAATAAAAAGGAAAAGGTCTGAGGCTTAGAACAGTCACAGAAAGGGTAGTTTACCCTATTAAATAAACAAAAACTTTAGGTGGAAAAAATGAATCTTTATTACCACTTAAATATTGGAGTTTTACTAATAAAAGGTGGCCCATGAATGAGGGAAACATCCTATTTAACGATGTCTTTTATAGACATCCTTATTTCTGTATTTTTAAAATAAGAAACTTATTTTCCTCTGGTTTTAGAATGTGCTGATCACTGGAAATTTGGAAAATATGGAAAAGAATAAATAAAATAAAATATTATCCAAAAATGCATCACCAAGCATATTCATACTTTGATATATTTTCCTTTCAATTAATACACACACCTGTTCATTTTTTAGTAAAATTGGGATTATACTGAGTAGACAGTTTATTACATTTGTAAGCATTTCATCTGTGAAAAAATACTTTTTAAATATGGTTGCATAATATATCATTATATGGATGTGTTGTAACTGACTTAACTATCCCTCTCCTGTCCGATTCAAAATGCAAGATAAATTAATGTATTTTAATGTAACAGAGTAGGAAAAGACCTTGGTTATGGTTCCAGAATCCACACTGTACCTAACCTTTGAGAAAACTACCAGTTGTCAAGTTTTGGTTTGGCATCAAAGAAGAATATCCATAACTGTCTGCAAAGGTTATTTCAGCGCTCCTACCTCTTCCCAGTCGCGTTCTGGTGAGACTGGGTTTTCTGCGTACTGTTCAAACGAGGGAACATAGCCACAGACCACGCAGAAACAGCTATGAGAGCCCAGCTATATTCTATCAAAGCTGATTGTGAAACATGCAAAACAATGCCACTCCTCTCACTAAATTTCTTACATTTTGAAAGTTATTTTTCATTTAAAAAATCGTTAAGAGACTTGTACAAATGCTAAACAATGTCACTCATCTCACTACTTTGTCTCAGAAAACTTATTTTTCATTACAAATGATCTTTTTATATTTAATGTGTTTATTGTTATTTTTGTTAATTTTAAGTGAATTTTAAATTTCTCCATTTTAAAGCCCAACACAGTAAATATCAACAGATATAACAACAGAAAAAGTTCTTTGGGCCTGCAACTACATTTTAAACCATGTAAAGGAGTCCTGAGATCAAAATGTTTGAGAACCACTAAGCTGCAGAAAAAAGGATGGCTTTAACCAATAAATAAACCCATGTATTTATTATTTTGTTTGCTTGTCACTAACATCTGCTTAAGGCCCCCAAATACTTAACATATTTCAGCATTTTATTACCAAACACGTTTTAAAGAAGCTATTGCAAGGTTTAAAAATAAATATATCAAACTATGTCTGGGTAAGAGCACAGTGCTTCAGATGATGGTGCCTGATACACTCTTATCTTCACAGTGCTCTTAGGTTTTCACTTCCTCCTACCAAAATTACACAAGCAGTTCTGGGAACTGCAGGCCAAATGACACGTGCCCCCTTCCAACTACCAGTGCCTAGAACTCAATGGAAATAAGAAAACACGCGTTTAGTTTCTGTTTACTTTCTAATCAACAACAATGCAATCAAAGGCCCAAAACTCTAATAACACTATAGATATCCCTAGTATCTCAAGAACAAAAATCCAATATGTCATTGTCCTATTTTTCCATATCATACAGTACATCATATCTACAAAGGGAACAAAACAATCATACTTTTCCAAAAATCAAGGTGGGGGAAAAACACACATTGAAGTACACATTTACTGAGCATGTAGTAGGTGCGTGGCACACTTCTCAACACTGAGGATAAAGCAGTGACAAAACCAAGTCCCTGTTTTCACGATGTTTATATTCGAATGGGGGAAGCAGACATTAACAAAGGAGCAGCAAGAAAGTTACTGGGTTTTAGTAAAAGAAGCCCAGGAAACGCTGAGGACTGGCTGCAGAAGTCTAGGAAGATCACCAGGTTGAAATATAGCCCCAGGGGAGAACTCTTCATGGGCCTGTGGCGACTCAGACTTGAGGTATAAGCTTAGCATCGATCAGAAGAAAGGAGCTCAAAAACGGGGACATATATGCATGGAAATCCAAACTCACCTGGGAAGATGGTGAAGCAGCCTCCAGAATGGAAGACACTGAGGAGGAACAAGCTTGGTGGATCAGAGAAAATGAGGTGGTCAGTTTTAGACACACTGCATTTCAGATGTCCAGAAAACATGCAAGTGAACACGTGAAGGAAGCATTGGAGACAAGTGCTTGAACTCAGAAGAAAGATATGGGCTAGATACCTAGGTTTGGGAACCAAAAATCCACAAGCAACTTGAAGCTATGGAAACTGCTGCTATTCCTCAATAGGGTGATAACGGTGCCCCCTAAATCCCCAAATATAAAAGGGTGGTAAAGAAGAGCAGTCTGCCGCTTCTTCAAGGAGGACATACAGAGAGCACACAGACATATGAAAGGATGCTCAACATCACTAGCCATCAGAGAGATGCAAATTAAAACACAATGAGATACCACATCACACCTCTCAGAATGATCATCATTAAATAATCAACAAATAACAAGTGCTGATTGAAGAAAAGGGAACCGTAATACACTCTTGGTAGGAATGCAGACTGGTGTAGCCACGGTGGAAAACAGTATGGAATTTCTTCAAACAACCAAAAATGGAACTGCCTTTTGACCAAGCAATCCCTCTGCTGGGATTATACCCTAAGAAACCTAAAACACCAATCCAAAAGAACCTATGCACCCCAATGTTCATAGCAGCCCTATTTACAATAGCCAAGTGCTGGAAGCAACCTAAGTGCCCATCAGTAAATGAGTGGATCAAAAAACTGTGGTACATTTACACAGTGAAATTCTACACAGCAGGAAGAAAGAAGGAACTCTACCCTTTGTTCCACGGATGGAACTAGAGAGCGTTATCCTAAGTGAAATAAGCCAGGCATTGAGGGACAAATACCATATGATCTCACCTGTAAGTGGAACCGAACCAACAAAACAAAACAAGCAAGCAAAATAGAACC